>JAVTVY010032812.1:0-15094 GCA_036873755.1 Hanleya hanleyi
TCACCCGTTATCCAGTTCGCGTATTATCTCTTTTTAGGCATTCTTTAGCCCGCTACCCAATTCGACTGTCACCCATTACTCATTACCCATTTCGCATCTGTCTATCAGCCGTCTCACAATTCGTACATCTCTCGTTACCCAGTTCGCGGATTATCTCTTTGCAGGCGTTCTATAGCCCTTTACCCAATTCGACTGTTGCACATTACCCATTACCCAGTTCGCAACTGTCTGTCACCCATTACCCAATTCGTCCATCTCTCGTTACTCAGTTCGCGTATTACCTCTTTGCAAGCGTTCTATAACCCGTTACCCAATTCGAATGTTACCCTGTACCCAGATCGTCTCTGTCCGTCACCCACCCCAATTCGTCCATCTCCCGTTACTCAGTTCGCGAATTATCTATTTGTAGTCGTTTTATAGCCCTTTACCCAATTCGACTGTTACCCATTACCCATTCCCCAGTTCGCCTCTGTCTGTCACCTGTCCCCCAATTCGTCGATCTCCCGTTACTCAGTTCGCGTATTATCTATTTGCATTCGTTCTATAGCCCGTTACCCAATTCGACTGTTACCCATTATCCGTTACCCAGTTCTCATCTGTCTGTCACCCATTACCGAATTCGTTCATCTCCCGTTACCCAGTTCGCGTATTATCTCTTTGGAAGCGTTCTATAGCCCGTTACCCAATTCGACTGTTACCCATTACCCATTACCCAGTTCGCATCTGTCTGTCACCCATTAGCCAATTCGTCCATCTTCCGTTACCCAGTTCGCGTATTATCTCTTTCCAGGTGTTCTATAGCCCGTTACCCAATTCGGCTGTTACAAATTATCCATTACCCAATTCGCCTCTGTCTATCACCCGTCCCCCAATTCGTCCATATCCCCTTACCCAAATGGCGTATTATCTTTTTGCAGGTGGTCTGTAGCCCGTTACCCAATTCTACTGTCACCCATTACCCATTACCCAGTTCGCATCTGTCTGTCACCCGTTACCCAATTCGTTCATCCCCCGTTACCCAGTTGGCGTATTATCTCTTTGCAGGCGTTCTATAGCCCGTTACCCAATTCGACTGTTACCCATTACCCAGTTCGCCTCTGACTGTCACCCATTACCCAAGTCGTCCTTATCCCGTTACCCAGTTGGCGTTTTATCTCTTTGCAGGCGTTCTGTAGCCCTTAACCCAATTCGACTGTCACCCATTACCCATTACACAGTTCGCATCTGTTTGTCACCCATTACCCAATTCGTCCATCTCCCGTTACCCAGTTCGCGTTTTATCCCTTTGAAGGCGTTCTATAGCCCGTTACCCAATTCGACTGTACCCATTACCCATTACCCAGTTCGCATCTGTCTGTCACCCATTACCCAATTCGTCCATCACCCGTTATCCAGTTCGCGTATTATCTCTTTTTAGGCATTCTTTAGCCCGCTACCCAATTCGACTGTCACCCATTACTCATTACCCATTTCGCATCTGTCTATCAGCCGTCCCACAATTCGTACATCTCTCGTTACCCAGTTCGCGGATTATCTCTTTGCAGGCGTTCTATAGCCCTTTACCCAATTCGACTGTTGCACATTACCCATTACCCAGTTCGCAACTGTCTGTCACCCATTACCCAATTCGTCCATCTCTCGTTACTCAGTTCGCGTATTACCTCTTTGCAAGCGTTTTATAACCCGTTACCCAATTCGAATGTTACCCTGTACCCAGATCGTCTCTGTCCGTCACCCACCCCAATTCGTCCATCTCCCGTTACTCAGTTCGCGAATTATCTATTTGTAGTCGTTTTATAGCCCTTTACCCAATTCGACTGTTACCCATTACCCATTCCCCAGTTCGCCTCTGTCTGTCACCTGTCCCCCAATTCGTCGATCTCCCGTTACTCAGTTCGCGTATTATCTATTTGCAGTCGTTCTATAGCCCGTTACCCAATTCGACTGTTACCCATTATCCGTTACCCAGTTCTCATCTGTCTGTCACCCATTACCGAATTCGTCCATCTCCCGTTACCCAGTTCGCGTATTATCTCTTTGGAAGCGTTCTATAGCCCGTTACCCAATTCGACTGTTACCCATTACCCATTACCCAGTTCGCATCTGTCTGTCACCCATTAGCCAATTCGTCCATCTTCCGTTACCCAATTCGCGTATTATCTCTTTTTAGGCGTTCTGTAGCCCGTTACCCAATTCGACTGTCACCCATTACCCATTATCCAGTTCGCATCTGTCTATCACCCGTCCCCCAAGTCGTCCTTCTTCCGTTACCCAGTTCGCGTATTATCTCTTTGCAGGCGTTCTATAGCCCGTTACCCAATTCGACTGTCACCCATTACCCATTACCCAGTTCGCCTCTGTCTGTCACCCATTACCCAATTCGTCCATCTCCCGTTACCCAGTTCGCGTATTATCTCTTTGCAGGCGTCCTATAGCCCGTTACCCAATTCGACTGGTACCCATTACCCAGTTCGCATCTGTCTGTCACCCATTACCCAATTCGTCCATCTCCCGTTATTCAGTTCGCTTATTATCTCTTTTTAGTCATTCTGTAGCCCGTTATCCAATTCGACTGTCACCCATTACCCATTACCCAGTTCGCATCTGTCTATCACCCGTCCCCCAAGTCATCCATCTTCCGTTACCCAGTTCGCGTATTATCTCTTTGCAGGCGTTCTATAGCCCGTTACCCAATTTGACTGTTACCCATTACCCATTACCCAGTTCGCCTCTGTCTATCACCCGTCCCTCAATTCGTCCATATCCCGTTACCCAATTGGCGTATTATCTTTTTGCAGGCGGTCTGTAGCCCGTCACCCAATTGGACTGTCACCCATTACCCAATTCGACTGTTACCCATTACCCAGTTCGCCTCTGACTTTCACCCATTACCCAATTCGTCCATATCCCGTTATATTACCCAGTTCACATATTATCTCTTTGCAGGTATTCTGTAGCCCTTTACCAAATTCGACTGTCATCCATTACCCATTACCCAGTTCGCATCTGTCTGTCACCCATTACCCATATCGTCCATCTCCCGTTACCCAGTTCGCGTATTATCTCTTTTTAGGAATTCTGTAGCCCGTTACCCAATTTGACTATAACCCATTACCCAGTTCGCATCTGTCTATCACCCGTCGCCCAAGTCGTCCATCTTCCCTTACCCAGTTCGCGTATTATCTCTTTTTAGGCATTCTGTAGCCCGTTACCCAATTCGACTGTCACCCATTACCCATTACCCAGTTCGCATCTGTCTATCACCCGTCCCCCAAGTCGTCCATCTTCCGTTACCCAGTTCGCGTATTATCTCTTTGCAGGCGTTCTATAGCCCGTTACCCAATTCGACTGTTACCCATTACCCATTACCCAGTTCTCATCTGTCTGTCACCCATTACCCAATTCGTCCATCTCCCGTTAGCCAGTTCGCGTTTTATCTCTTTGGAAGCGTTCTATAGCCCGTTACCCAATTCGACTGTTACCCATTACCCATTACCCAGTTCGCATCTGTCTGTCACCCATTACCCAATTCGTCCATCTCCCGTTACTCAGTTGACTTATTATCTCTTTTTAGTCATTCTGTAGCCCGTTACCCAATTCGACTGTCACCCATTACCCATTACCCAGTTCGCATCTGTCTATCACCCGTCCCCCAAGTCCTCCATCTTCCGTTACCCAGTTCGCGTATTATCTCTTTGCAAGCGTTCTATAGCCGGTTACCCAATTTGACTGTTGCCCATTACCCATTACCCAGTTCGCATCTGTCTGTCACCCATTACCCAATTCGTCCGTCTCCCGTTACCCAGTTCGTGCATTATCTCTTTTTAGGCATTCTGTAGCCCGTTATCCAATTCGACTGTCACCCATTACCCATTACCCAGTTCGCATCTGTCTGTCACCTATTACCCAATTCGTCCATCTCCCGTTACCCAGTTCGCGTATTATCTCTTTGCAGGCGTTCTGTAGCCCTTAACCCAATTCGACTGTCACCCATTACCCATTAACCAGTTCGCATCTGTTTGTCACCCATTACCCAATTCGTCCATCTCCCGTTACACAGTTCGCGTATTATTCCTTTGCAGGCGTTCTGTAGCGCGTTATCCAATTCGACTGTTTCCCATTACCCATTTCGCATCTGTCTGCCACCCATTACCCAATTCGTCCATCTCCCGTTACCCAGTTCGCGTATTATCTCTTTTTAGGCATTCTGTAGCCCGTTACCCAATTCGACTGTCACCCATTACCCATTACCCAGTTCGCATCTGTCTATCACCCGTCCCCCAAGTCGTCCATCTTCCGTTACCCAGTTCGCGTATTATCTCTTTCCACGAGATATCTGATATCAATCCTATAAGACTTGCTGAAACTATGTCACTTGAACTAGAAAACCTTAAGGATTGGTTATCATGCAATAAACTTTCTTTGAATGTGAAAAAAAAAAAATATATATTTTTTTCAAACCGAATAGATCTCCAATTACGAATATTCCGAAGGTAACAATATCTGGTTCCGAAATTGAATGTGTCACCAATTTTAAATTCCTTGGTGTGTATTTCATCGACAAATTGAACTGGCAGACCCATATTGACGAAATAACCTCTAAAATATCGAGAAATATTGGTGTTATCAGCCACATAAGGAAATGTCTTAACAGGAAAACGCTGATCATGTTATATTATTCCTTGTTCTATTCTTATGTATCTTATTGTAGTTTGGTGTGGGGAAACACATTCCCGACTCATCATAAGCCACTTGTTATCTTGCAAAAAAGAATTATTCGTATAATAACTTCCAGTACTAAATATGCACACTCTAGTCCCTTGATGAAGCAGTTGAATGTTATCCCGCTGTATAAAATAAACGATTACCTGATATTATCTTTTACTCATAGATTTCTTAATAATCCTCTCTTCATCCCAATTAAATATTCAAATTACTTTACAAAACTCTCTGAAGTCTATTGCTATCCAACCCGCCAAGCCAATCTTAATCTTTATAGGCCACGAGTGCATTCAAATCTGTCCTTTTACTCTACGAAATCAAAGGCTTCGCGTATTTGAAACGCCTTACCTCTTGATTTGAAGTCATGTGTATCCCAGTGCCTTTTCAAACGCCGTTTGAAGCTCCATCTTATATAACACTGTCTATTGTTTACCAATAATAATTTGAAGTTGCATTCAATATGTTATTCGCCTTTCATCGACATTGTACATAATTCCATTGCTGTATACATGTGACAATTCCCTCTTTTATGTAAAATCGTTATTTACTTAGGCTACCGAGCTCCAACGGCATATTCTCTTTATTTGTCAATTATATTATAACAAGAGCTCAGCAGTGCGACACAGTCTATTCACCATTATATCATTTAATCCATAAATTCTGACTACATTAATCGCTTCCTGCCAATATATTGTATTTCTTACCATTTGGGATATAACAAACCCTCTGGGGTTTTATTCCCGCCATTCTCAGTTTTATACATATATATATATACATATTGTACATACTGTATGGTGATTAAACATTCATTCATTCATTCATTCATGTGTTCTATAGCCCGTTACCCAAATCGACTGTTACCCATTACCCATTACCCAGTTCGCCTCTGTCTATCACCCGTCCCCCAATTCGTCCATATCCCGTTACCCAAATGGCGTATTATCTTTTTGCAGGCGGTCTGTAGCCCGTTACCCAATTCTACTGTCACCCAAGTAGTAGGGTGTAAGCATCTGGAGTATTTAGCGCCTCACTGCGCATGCGCGGAGTGAATAATTGGGTTGGCATAGGGGGGGTTCGCATGTCGTGAGTCAATGTAAATGAGGAGTATTTATGGAAATGAGGGGTGATTGTATGTGTGCGCATGCGTGAGTGTATGCGCATGCGTGAGTGTATGCGCATGCGTGAGTGTATGTAAATGAGGAGTAGAATATGGAAATGAGGTGATTGATGCGCATGCGTGAGTGTATGCGCATGCGTGAGTGTATGCGCATGCGTGAGTCTGTAAATGAGGAGTAGAATATGCAAATGAGGTGATTGATGCGTGAGTGTATGCGCATGCGTGAGTCTATGCAAATGAGGTTATTGGGTTCATTGGTGTTGATTATTCAAGATGGCGGCTAGTTTTTCTAGGTTAGGGGTGGTCGGTTTCAAGATGGCGGCTTGTTAGGGTTCATTGGTGTTGATTCAAGATGGCGGTTAGTTTTTCTAGGTTAGGGGTGGTCGGTTTCAAGATGGCGGCTAGTTTTTGTATGTTAGGGGTGGTCGTATTCAAGATGGCGGCTTGTTTGTGTGTGTGTGATGGGTTTTTCCCCCCTGGTGATTGTATGTGTGCGCATGCGTGAGTGTATGCGCATGCGTGAGTCTATGCAAACGGGTGGTCGGTGTCCGTTTCCCGATCCCCGAGCTTTTCCCGATCCCCTCTCATTTGCATATGTCGTTTTTCAAGATGGCGGCTTGTTTTTCTAGGTTAGGGGTGGTCGTTTTCAAGATGGCAGCTTGTTTTTCTAGGGTAAGGGTGGTCGTGTTCAAGATGGCGGCCTGTTCTCGGTTGAAAATATGCAAATGAGATGAAATTGGCTATAAAAGGAGTTCATTTTTAGGGTAAGGGGTGTATTCAATCTGACTTACCTGACCTGCCTCCTAGCCAGCCAGTCAACCAGCCTGCCAGCCACGCAGTCAGCACAGTCATCCATTCACTAGACTATTACTCCGTAATAGTTTTTCACCAGCCCATAGTCATGACGTCGTCAACATTATTTTTAGTGAGGCTTGCCAAGTACCGTACTCGTTTGATTGATGAGATGGAGCATGTGGATCAATTATGTGATATCCTTATGGAAGAGGAAAACCTACTTCTGGAACAGTCTGTCGAAGAAATCATGGCGGAGAAAACTCCTTCAGCCCAAAACACAGCCCTCATCCATGAGGTACAGCAATTTACCTACTCTGGATTGTTAGCCTTCGTGATGGCGTTGAAGATAACGGGAAATACCGAACTAGCCGATCTATTTGAAGCCGACTACGACGACCACGAGGTTAAACAAGATAAAGATATCTTAGTGATGGACACTACCCCAGAGCGTACAGCCAGCAAACGTACGCACCCTACCCCAGAGAGTACACCTGCTAAACGTGCTGGCCGTGCCAAACGTCCCCGTCTAACACCGTTAGTAATGCCAGTGATTCAGGCGTCAGTAGTACCCCAGCAAGTGCCTGTGAAACAACAACAACAACTTCCTATGTCTGTCCAGGAGATCAACAATCTAATCGAAGCGGCTCACCAGACAGCCCAGAAGGACATGTGGGAGCTTTCGCCCTATTTAACTGTCAGTGTGAAAGACGAGGAAGTGCATTTTAATGCAGCGGGTTATCACGATAGACCTGGTAAGCATATTACCCTGAACTCGGACACCTGGCAAAAACTGCAGGCCCTTGATTACGCCATCGAAGCCATTATTCGCGACCAGGGAAGTGACGAAACGAAATTACATGTGTGTGACGACATTTATGTCAGTTGTGCTTATTTCAATGACCAGCTCTTGGTGCATATTCGAAAATGGCGAAAGAGATTAGATACTCAAGAGCTGGTGGCTTGTCCTCAAGGTGTCACATTGAAATTAACAGCGTGGCGGGAGTTGCAGAGTCTTACCAGTACAATTAGTCAAACTCTGGCCTACCAGGTGTCGAACTATATATATCACAAGTACATTGACACAGTCCTGCAGCTCATCAGACCACACATGAACACTCTGGTAGCCTCATACGCGGGCCTGACTGAAGCATTACAGAAGGTGACCGAGACAGAAATTATTATGGCAGTGGTAGCGGCTTGTCCTGCTAAAATCCCCCGTGAAGAGGTTGTCACGTACATCTATACCCACCAAGGCCAGAAAGATGATGCTGAATTCAAACAAGTCTTGATGATGAACTATTGAGAACAAGGAAAACATGTATTCATCTGGAGAGAGATTGTATTACAAAAAAATTCAGAATTCACTGTTAATTGTATTAAAAATTTAGAATTCACTGTTAATTGTATTAAAATTCAATACTTACATATAATTGTATTAAATTCAATTATGAATACGTTCATTGTGTGTTAATAAAAAATAGTAATTAAAAAAATGCTTAGTGTTCATTTTTTTACCCCCTTTTAATAGTCAAATAGCTCCAAAACGCGTCTATTTCCATTCTTGCGCATGCGCAGAATGCTGATAGTTCAATCCACACCAGTCCATCAGATGGCCTTTCATTTCACCTTCACATTGATACCTCACTCGGCTCCATCGGGCCACTAGGGGCTTCCCTAACTCCAAAAAAGACTATTTTGCAGATCGAAATCAATACCTGGTGTATGAAGATTTTTTTTATTTTGAAGGTAGTGGGTCGGGTGCGGTATCAAATTGAAGCTGACGTGAAATGCTTCACAATGATACCTCACTCGTCTCCATTGGACCACTAGGGGCGCCTATAACTCAAAAAAGGATATTTTGAAGATGACGCATGCGCAGAATGCTGATAGTTCAACCCGCACCCAGTCTATCAGATGCTCCTTCACGTCACCTTCAATTTGACACCTCACTCGTCCCGATGGGTCCATTAGGGACGCCTCTAACTTAAAAAAGGCTATTTTTCAAGATTTGCTATTTTTTATATCATCTTCGCGCATGCGCATAATTACCCTAATTCAAGCCCACACCCAGTCTATCAGATGCTGCTTCACGTCACCTTCAATTTAATACCTCACTCGACCCGATTGCGCCATTAGGGACGCCTCTAATTCCAAAAAGGTTATTGGGGGGTAGGTAATGGGTAGTGGGTATGGGGTTTTCTTATTTTTGCCGCTAGGGGCGCCCTAGTGGTCCAATCGGATCGAGTGATATACCATTGTGAAGCATTTCACGTCAGCTTCACTATGATACCTCACTCGGCCCTCTACCTCAAAATAAAATTTAAAACAACTTTTCCATCCATCCAAAAGATGGGTTTTTTACCACTACTACTACATATTGTGTTTGTTTACGTTTTGAAAAAAAAAATTTTTTTTTTTTTGGTGAAAAAAAATTTTTTGGGGAAAAAGATGCTGGGAGCTTGTGTTAAGTTTGCAGTGCTTTATGAAAGAAGTTTCTCTTTCGGAAAGATGGGTTGGCCCTGAAAAGGGCCGTTGATTAGTGTCACACGAGACACTTTTTAGGCGCGGAATATTCGCTTCACGCCTCCTATATGTTTTCTACATAATGGACATCGTATCTTCAAATGCACCTCTCCGGCGTCAACGCATCGGCATAGGGCTCCTTCACACGTCAGTTGCACCCAGCAATCCTTGCACATACATAGATGTCCACAGGGTAGTAGGGCGTATAAACTGTCTTCATTTGTGCAGATGCTGCATTTTTTTATTTTTTCCTCAATAAGTCGTAGTTTCTTTTCTTTGACAATCATCTCTTCCATTCCGGACATTGTTGTTTCCATCCCCAACATGGCTCCTCGCATGTCGATAATTTGTTCGTTGAGGCGTGATATCTCGTCTGTATGGCGGCATCGATGGGGTCCTCTTGCTTCAGCCGAAGTGGGTATACTTTCAGTCTCTACAGGTGAGGTAGTTGTGGCAGGTGTAGTGTTTAACCAGTCGCTGTCTTGTTCCCTCCCATCACGGGTGTCGTCCTCGTTATCTTGTTCTTGTATCACATCATGGTGAAGTTGTTGGGCCAGTTCTTCTGTACTTCTTATTAACCTCCCTTCATCTTCCATAACTCTTTCGAAACTGGTTTCAATAGTCATTCCGTCATGTTCTTCTCGGCTATATAGCTCTGTATGTTCCTCTTCTCTAGTCCCAGTCCTTGGATCTCGAGAATGATGGGTGAACAAGGCACGTCGTCGTAAACTCATGATGTGTAGTTGTCAATAAATCTGAACATACTACACGTTATTTTTATAGTCGGCTGTGTGTGTGTGGTCGTATTCAAGATGGCGTCTTGTTTTTGTATGGTAGAGGTGGTCGTGTTCAAGATGGTGACCAATGCCACTTTCCCGATCCCCCTAGCATGTCACTTTCCCGATCCCCTATCCCTCATTTGCATATGGCGGTTTCAAGATGTTGGCTTGTTTTTGTAGGGTGGGGGTGGTCGGTTTCAAAATATGCAAATGAGGTCTTTGGGTTTTTTGCCAAAAATGTTGCCAGTTTCCCGATCCCCTAGCATGCCACTTTCGCGATCCCCTATCCCTCATTTGAACGGTGTCAGTCAAGTGTAAGATAGACTGGTCCACTGTGCTGTGTGACCATGGCCCAAGCATTAAAAATACCTATTATTTTTCGATAAAACCCTAATAATTTTTCAGGGAACTATGATAAGACTGTAACCCAGTCTACACGTAATTTTTTAGCCAGGAAAATCAATTATTTTCCCATCTACCTGGGTTTTTCTCACTTCCGTACACGAATTTTATGGGTTTAAATCCCCAAAAAAATTAATAAATATCTGCCTAGTTCTAACGTTATATTGTTCAATCTTTTATACTATACACTCAATTGCCTCAGTTGAATTTGCCATAAAAATATATGGGACACGCACAGTGATTGTAAAATGACAAGCTGTTTAAACTTGGAAAAAGAAACACAAATATTTTGTCGTAAAAAATATAGTCTACAGCTAAAATGGGTTCGCCGGGGTCCGCGTCTTTTACCCTATAAATAGCTGAGAATTTTTTAATTATTCACACTTGATGACTCAGTCATGGAGACACCACCTTGGACTGAAATCATGGATTTCGATACAGCCGACCTGTTTCCCAATGATCCTGATGATGAGAATCAACTCCTCCCCGGTATCATCAATTTAGTAGACGATCAACCCTGGATAGATGAAATGATTAAGCAAATTATTCCATCAGCACCAGCCCGGAACAAGCCTGCAACTACGACAGACCCTCCAGAAACTAATTTATTCGACCTTGCAGCCCCTACCGATGTTAATCCAGCCGAAGAAACCCATATAGACAACATAGACAGTCTGCTAGCAACGCTGTTGAATCAACAAGATGAACCGCTACAAGAGACTACACAAGAAAATGATGAGGAAGACTCCAGAAAAACAGAAAAAGATTTGAAGAGGCCAAAACAAGCAGAAGATTTGAAAAAAGGGGAAGACGCAAGACAAGAAGATTTGAACAGGGAAGAAAACACAACCAGGCCAAAAAAACAGAGAAAAGCTACAACACCAAGCCAACGAACAGTGAAGAATATAACGCCCAAGAAGAAAAAACTCCACGACGCAGCGTATTATGTATGGGGAATTACAACAAAAACCTTGGGATGCCACACCGAACGAAAAAAAAATTTGTATATTCATTGCGTTGAATGTGCAAATCCGTTTTCAAAATATGCGATCGGCCCATGTGGACATTTAGCACTCTGCGAAATTTGCATCCACCGTCAAGCCGGAATACCTACCTGTGTACCGTACAACAACACACCTGTACAGTGTCAATTACTACTTTTAACCTGTCCCGTATGTGTTGAGAGAAGAATGGCCCTGTCAACGAAGTAAATGGCTATATTTACTACAGATTCCAAAGGTTTTTTTAAAAACCACCCATGTTTTCCGAAAGGGAACTTCTAACTATGCACAAAAATTAAACACGAGAATCACAGCCCTGTGTTCGTTGAAAATAAATGCCCCACGCTTATCAAAATAAATTTTCCTACCCCTTATACCGGGGTTTTTAAAACAATTTTTAAAGTCCCTTATCCCTGGGACTATGTAATATTAAATTAATGAGGGGGGATAGAGAAAAAAGAAAAATAAATCCTGTGTATATATATATAAGAGATTCGTTCTCACAAGAACGGTTGATAGTGGACAGGGGTTGTATTTTTGGGTGAATGCAGTTTGCTAAGAAAAGAGGGAAAAATGTGGGACATTCTGTGCTTTTAATTGATGTGCTCAAGTTAAAAAAGCTTCCTCTTTCGGAAGTATTGGTTTGTTCTAAAAAGAACAGTTTATTATTTTAACGTCTTTTTATTGACGAGGAGTAGCATACATCCTAAAAGGTGGCGGTGTGCTCGGTATAATAGCCTCGCATAACTGGCCTGTCATCATCATCTTCACTTTCGTCTTGCATGATGGGGGTCCCGTCCAAAAAATTCGCCGGGGCGATGACGGTATTGCTGGGGGGTAGCGGTATATCCGGGGCTGGAAGATCTTGAAGCGGGAAGGGTGGGGTGGATGATTGTGGGTGCACTACCTGCACCGGGGTCGATGGTCTGGCCTGGTTCATAACAGTAGACAGCAGGTGAAACCACCCGGCTTCATCCACAGTGGTGCGGGCTGCGTTCAGCAGGGTCCTTACATGCTGGGCGGTGTTGTTTTCCCCCTGGTCGCCGTCCCTCCCCCGCAGCATGGCCTGCCACCCCCGGAACTCTGCTCGCCAAAATGTCTTTATTTCTCGCATCATTTGACGCTGTCTCCATCGAGAAAGATATGGAATGTCCTCTCCCTCCTCCATCTCTACCCAACGGTTGGCTCTTCTTCTTCTACGGTTTGGAACTTCAGATACTCTCGACATGTTGTTTGAAACTTCTGACACTCTTTCGATATGTTGTTTGGCAGTCAAAAGTTTTGTGGTAAAATTATTCCAGATGGGCGAGTATTTATGCACATCGCGCGGACCCAGGCGACAGCAATCCAAATGGCAGAGGAAACAAACGCTCTCTAAACTCTGGTGTGTTTCTTAGGAATTTATAAACGATTGTTAGCGTACAATAACTGTCAGGCCCCCGTAGAATTTTTAGTTCTAATTCAGCTCACATAAATCAAGGGCTCCTATTAAAAATTTCAGCCCTGTAGCCCTTGTCTACATTATGAATTTTAATTTTTTACTGGGTTCTCGAGCCGTCACGAAAATACACAAAACCCCGCACATTAAAAAATAATTAAGTTTCCCCATTAAAAATAGTGTAAGTCTCTCAATGAGTACTCGATACGCGTGCCCTGAAAATTCCAGTTCGTTTCGATCATGAGAATTGTAGAAAAATGAACAAAACAGACCCTTGGATTACGCTGCGAAAACACAAGCTAGGCGCCAATCTTTGCAATTTATCCAAAGTCACGCGCGCAGTGAGGTCGTGTTGAAAAGTACCAGCGGGTAAATGTATCACTACACGCATACACACAAATCCCTGCAGAGTAGTGCCCCCTTATTCGTTTGGGACCCAAGAGTTATCCTTTTACTTGCTTCTGAGTTTGACTATTTTTACAGCGGTAGGCGTGTTGTTTGGGAAATGATGAGCACTTCCCAGACGCTGTTAACCCTGCTAATGTATTATTTTTAATTCTCGTAGGTGTCCAGACTATTAATTGATGCACTCGGGGTGCGTCTAAAAAATTAATTGCCGTGTCAAATTAAATTTCCCAGGCATATTTTTTTATTTTAAACCCCCCAGGCCAGATAGGGTTAACAATGAAAAATATAGAATCGCTCTATATACATGTGTGTGGGTTAATATTTGTATCATTGTTCAATATGGCATCACCGGGCAAAGAGCTGGCGTTCTTTCAAGTCACGTCTAAGGTGCTTGTTATAGTATATCAACATGAATTACACCTTATCGAAGAGCACCCGATCCAAGTGAAATTAATTTTAAGCCTGACCGGCTGGATGGAATTGACACGTGTATTACAATCCATGATGGACTGGTGTGGATTGAACTATCAGCATTCTGCGCATGCGCAAGAATGGAAATAGACGCGTTTTGGAGCTATTTGACTATTAAAAGGGGGTAAAAAAATGAACACTAAGCATTTTTTTTTTTAATTACTATTTTTTTATTAACACACAATGAACGTATTCATAATTGAATTTAATACAATTATATGTAAGTATTGAATTTTAATACAATTAACAGTGAATTCTGAATTTTTAATACAATTAACAGTGAATTCTGAATTTTTTTGTAATACAATCTCTCTCCAGATGAATACATGTTTTCCTTGTTCTCAATAGTTCATCATCAAGACTTGTTTGAATTCAGCATCATCTTTCTGGCCTTGGTGGGTATAGATGTACGTGACAACCTCTTCACGGGGGATTTTAGCAGGACAAGCCGCTACCACTGCCATAATAATTTCTGTCTCGGTCACCTTCTGTAATGCTTCAGTCAGGCCCGCGTATGAGGCTACCAGAGTGTTCATGTGTGGTCTGATGAGCTGCAGGACTGTGTCAATGTACTTGTGATATATATAGTTCGACACCTGGTAGGCCAGAGTTTGACTAATTGTACTGGTAAGACTCTGCAACTCCCGCCACGCTGTTAATTTCAATGTGACACCTTGAGGACAAGCCACCAGCTCTTGAGTATCTAATCTCTTTCGCCATTTTCGAATATGCACCAAGAGCTGGTCATTGAAATAAGCACAACTGACATAAATGTCGTCACACACATGTAATTTCGTTTCGTCACTTCCCTGGTCGCGAATAATGGCTTCGATGGCGTAATCAAGGGCCTGCAGTTTTTGCCAGGTGTCCGAGTTCAGGGTAATATGCTTACCAGGTCTATCGTGATAACCCGCTGCATTAAAATGCACTTCCTCGTCTTTCACACTGACAGTTAAATAGGGCGAAAGCTCCCACATGTCCTTCTGGGCTGTCTGGTGAGCCGCTTCGATTAGATTGTTGATCTCCTGGACAGACATAGGAAGTTGTTGTTGTTGTTTCACAGGCACTTGCTGGGGTACTACTGACGCCTGAATCACTGGCATTACTAACGGTGTTAGACGGGGACGTTTGGCACGGCCAGCACGTTTAGCAGGTGTACTCTCTGGGGTAGGGTGCGTACGTTTGCTGGCTGTACGCTCTGGGGTAGTGTCCATCACTAAGATATCTTCATCTTGTTTAACCTCGTGGTCGTCGTAGTCGGCTTCAAATAGATCGGCTAGTTCGGTATTTCCCGTTATCTTCAACGCCATCACGAAGGCTAACAATCCAGAGTAGGTAAATTGCTGTACCTCATGGATGAGGGCTGTGTTTTGGGCTGAAGGAGTTTTCTCCGCCATGATTTCTTCGACAGACTGTTCCAGAAGTAGGTTTTCCTCTT
>JAVTVY010032813.1:0-13830 GCA_036873755.1 Hanleya hanleyi
ATGCCTCCCACGATGACTCGGTTCCGGCGAAAATGACGTCGGGCAGCTCGATGCAAACTGTAGGTATCTTGAGTTTTTAACCAGGCTCGAATTTCACTTCGACTAATACCTTGGGTCGCTCGAGTCAAGGCTCCCACACCACTATAGGCAGCGGCACTGGTGGGGTTGTAATACAACTCAGTTAATACTTTGTTAATAGACGTCGCCCTTTTCTCCGACGGCCGCATCATGCACTTTTTTCCCTTCGTCCGTCACAGGTGAGTCGATCTCTTCGTTGGCCACAGGTGAGTCGATTTCTTCCCAGGGTGAGTTCGCTCCCGTCCCATGTGAGTCGACCTCTTCCCAGGGTAGTACTGGCCTTCTACCCGCTCTGCATTGTTTACATATAGACCTTTTTTCTTGTCCGGCTGTAGGTTTACAGAAAGAAAATTCCGCCTTATGTAGTCTTTCATGGGGTTCAGCGAGCGCCTCTTCTATAGTCCGAACCCACGCTAATTGCTCCGGTGTTCGAGTGTCGGGTGACATTAATTGGTCGACAATAGGCATTATTTTCTTCAAGGCTGCCCACACAGAGAGTGTTAGGGTGATACTGCGCGCATCTTTGTACCGACCTATCCGTATGCGGTGGGGTGCTACGGTATAGACGTACATGGCATTATCCAGATGAATCAGCTCTCCATCCAATTCCCCACGCAATACCCGTTTAAACTTATTCCACCCATCACGCTCTAGTGTCACGGGGTTCCATAGCATTTCCGCCGGGGTCCAGTAAATAGCTAGATCGTCTTGCACCAGTTTGATTTTTTCTGCATACACGTATAGGCGCAGACTCGGTGTAAGAGGCAAAATGGCACGTAGTGATAGCGACATGTTTGCTCTCTCAATGTCCAAGGGTAAATGATACACACGCTCTCTTTCCCCTGGTATTTATAGGCCCTAGTCTGTGAGTGGGGAGAATACTTTATCCACCACGGGAACGATGTGTTGTAAAGCCGTCCACAGTTCGGGGTCCAACGTAAATCCACCGTCTCGTTTGAGAGAGATCAATCGGGCAAAAAAAGGGCCGCGAAAAATGTAGACATCCTGAGACAGGTAAATACTCTGGCCATCCAAATCACCAAATAATACACGTTTCAACGTAGTCCACCCCTCGGGCGATAATGTCACACGCGCGGGCATGGGGCTACACCAGCAGCGCGAATCGTCGTCAATTAGTTCGAGGCGATCTGGGTATATTAGTATAGTACAGCCCGGCGTCAACGTACGGGTAATGATCGATTGGGTTTCTTCCGGATAAAGTACATCGTCCACGTCGGCAATGATAGCTTTTAATCCTGCCCATAAGACTGGCCAAAGTACAATTTCGCCACCCCCGTACTGTTCTAATCGAGGGAAAAATGATGAATTCTCTCTACACCTTCGCAGGTACACGCCCTCACCGACAGGTAAAAAATCGACTTCGGGTTCTTGGGCTTGTAAGACCCGTGTAAATTGCGTCCACCCGTCCAGGGTTAAAATCAATTTGACTTCGATGGGATGCTCTTCGATCAGATGTAATTCATGTTCGTAGACGATAAGCAAGACCTTAGACGTGACTTGAAAGAACGCTAGCTCTTTCCCCGACGAGGCCATCATGAAGAATAACTCAAATACTGGCCCCACACACCTATATAGAGCGATCGATTCTATTTTTCAGTATTAACCCTATCTGGCCTGGGCTTTTATTTTTTATTTTTTTTCACAAAAAATACCCTGGGAAATTTAATTTGATACGGTAATTAATTTTTACACGCTCCCCCGAGTACATCAATTAATAGTCTGCACTCCTACGAGAATAAAAATAAAATAGTATAAAGATTAGCCTCGGTTATGATCACCCAACAAGGCCTACCGCCACTGTAAAAATAGTCAAATCAGATGTAAATCAAAGGATAACTCTTGGTGCCCTAATGCAATAAGGGGGCACTACTCTGCAGGGATTTGTGTGTATGCGTGAAGTGATACATTATCCGCTGGTACTTTTCAACACGACCTCACTGCGCGCGTGACTTTGAGAAAATTACGAAGATTGGCGCCTAGCTTGTGTTTTTTCATCGTCACTAAAGGGTGTGTTTTGTTAATTTTTCTATAGTTCTCATGAACGGAACGCACTGCAATTTTCAGGGGATTCGTATCGAATAATATGGGATCGACTTGCTCTATTTTAACGAAAAAAAATTAATTATTGTTTAATAGATCGGGTTTTCTGTATTTTCGCGACGGCTGGAAAACCCACTAAAATTAAAAATTATGATGTAAACAAAGGACTATACGGCTGAAATTTTTAATACGAGTACTTGATTTGTATGGGCTCAATTAGAAGTAAAAATTCTACGGGGACTAATACTGATTGTAAAATAATATACCTTTTATAAAATTCCAAGAAGCACACGCCAAAATCTTTCCCCAGTTTCTGCATGAACCATTTCGCCGGGGTCCGCGCCAAGTACATAAATACTGCCTCCCCTGCCAATGCGCTATCACAAAATATTTTCCATCCAAGAAGCCAGAGGAAGAACAACATGAGCGAGCGAAGACATATCAGCAGACGCCAGCGGGCCGAAATGCTTAGGGCAGTCAAGGTGTTTTGGAGAAAGGAGTTGAAAAGTTGGGAAGAAGCATTGGAAAAGGGAGGCGGCCACCTTCAAGACAATAGGCGAGAACGGAGAATGGCCGAAAATGTACGTGAAGTGTTGGTATCGTGCCATTCTACGATGAGTGAGAATAATTGGTTCCAAACTCTCAGTAGAGTGATGGGAGCGGCAGTGAACCTATCCCCTCCTCCTGCGGCGTTAGCAACGGCATTAGCCAAAACACCGTCACCACCGCCCAAGATGCAGGAGGAGGGGGAGGGAACGGAGACACCGCCCAAGTTGCAGGAAGAGGGGGAGGGAACGGAGACACCGTTTTCCCTGCAAGACGTCCCAGTGATGATTCCTTTGCCCACACCACCATCATCCTCAACAAGCGCCATACCGCCGGCCAATTTGTTGGAAAATTTAGTAAATTTTCAGGATATAGATGTAATCTATGTAGGAAGACGGACACCATATGGCTATTTCCCGGCCATACCAGATGGAGTGTAAGCGACCTCCCGTGAAACAAACACGTTAAAATAATAAACGGTCCTTGTCAGGGCCCGTGAAACAAACACGTTAAAATATAAATTTCTCCGAAAGAGAACTTCTAAATTCTAGCACATGAATTTGAAAGCACAGATTGTCCTACATATACCTCTCTTTTTTTTAAAAACTGCATTCACTCAAATAAACAATCCCTGGCCAAATCTCAAATGTCCTTATGAGGACAAATCTCTATATACACACAGGATTTTATTTTGGTTTTCCCCATTCATTAATTTAATATGACAGTCCAAGGGTATAATGCACTTTATATTACACAGTGCCAAGATAACGATACCGGTATGCAAGGGGAATTTATTTTGATAAGAGTGGGGCATTTATTTTGAACGAACACAGGGGTGTGATTCTCGTGATGAACACAGGGGGTGTGATTCTCGTGTTAAATTATTTTTGTGCTTTGTTAGAAGTCACCCTCTCGGAACAGCTGGGTGGTTTTTAAAAAAACCGTTGGAATATGTGTAATATAGCCATATTACATCGTTGTTGACAAGATCTGTCTTCTCTGAGCGCACACAGGACACGTCAAAGGAAGCAATTGACAAACTATCGGTTTATTCACCTGTGTACACCATGGTATCTTAGCGTGTTGGTTGATGCAGGTTTCACACATTCCCTGATGTCCGCACGGAAATATAGCGAACTTCGAAAATGGATTCGCGCATTCTACACAATGGATATACAAGTCTCTTTGACGCTCTGTGGTCTGTCCGATTGTTGTTGTGGTTAATGTCCATACATAATTGATTTCGTCTTGGATTTGTTGTTCTGCTGGGGTTATTTTCTTGTCTCTTAGCCTGTTTGTTCTCTCATCTTTTCTGTTTTTCCTGTCTTGATGTGGTCTATTTGTCCTCAATCTGGTATCTTTTCTCTTTTCTTCGGCGTCTGGTTTCAGCCTTCTTAAATCTTTTTTCTGTGCTCCTTGTCCCCTGTTCTTGGCCTTGTCATCTATTGCTTGTTGTACTTCGTCGGAATCATAGGAAAATTGTAACATCTCGTCTAGTTCAGCCATTTCATCTGGTGTTTGTTCTTCTTGTACGCTATTATAGGAAAATTGTAACATCTCGTCTAGATCATCAAAAATTTGGTCTACATCTGGAGTAACATCCGGTGTAGTTGTTGTCAAGGCGAATAAATTATCCAGCGGCGAAGTTTCTGCAGGCTGTTGACAATGAATTGGTGCAGGATAGTTCTGGGGTTCAGGTGCGACTAAGGGGATGATTCTATCATCTAATCGAGGTTCATCGTGTACCAAATTCATGATACTGTCGAGGCGTTGTAGTTGATTATCATGATTTGTGAACAAATCTGATGTGTTGTCAATATCCATGAGTTGAGCCAAGGATAAATCCATGACTGAGCACTTAGAGATTAATTGTGAATAATTAAAAAAATGTGGTATTTATAGTGTAAGACACGCGCGCATGCGCAGCGAAAACACACTGGTTGTATCGTGTGCTACGCTGCTGAAGAAAAAATATATGTGTGTTTGTTTAACAATTATAAACAGCTTTTCATTTTACAATCAATGTCAGGACACCTGTAAATTTTATTACAAGTTAAACTCAGGTCATTCATTAGTGTTATATTTAAAATTTAACAACCTAACGTTAGAATAGAGGATTATTTTATTAATTTTAGGCATTTTAAAAATCATAAAGTTAGTGTACGGTAGTGTAAAACCCAGGTACATTGGAAAATAATTTAATTTTCCTGGCTAAAAAAAATACGTGTACACTATGGATTAGTGTTATCATAATTCCGAGAAAATTGTAACGGATTTATGGAAAAAAATATGAAATTTTTATGCTTGAACAATGATAACAAAGCACACTTGGCGGCCATGTTGTACTCACTGACACTTGGTGGCCATCTTATCCCACCTCCCACAGCTTGCACTCAGTGACACTGGGGGCCATCTTTACCCACCTCCCACATCATGACACTCGCGGCCATCTTTTCCCACCTCCCACAGACCACTAAAAGTATAAATACGTGTATATTGTAACAGTTATTCACCCATACAATCATGAATTCAACAAGACGTGAGCTGTTTGGTGAAATTCCAATGATTTCAACTACCGCCGAAACTCCACCACAACAATGCTGTGGGTGTGAAGCCCAGGTAACCCGCCTGAACAACTTGATTAATGGACTGAAAGAAGACGCGATTAAAATGGGCGAGGAGCTTGACAGACAACACGAACAACTGGATAAAGAGCACAAAATATCACGCTGTAGCATATGTACAGATGACCAAAGCCAGTTTGCTGTTTTACCATGCGGTCATTTATGTCTATGTGCCGATTGTTGGGTGACACTGACGTGTGTAGGAGACATGTGCCATTGCACTGAGGCCGGCGAGAACCATCTCAAAATAAAATGTCCAATTTGTCGGAAACATGTAGCAGGAATAAAGAAAATCTACCGTGCGTAAGTGTGGTGGTGAAGTAACACTAACGGCCCTTTTCAGGGCCAACCATCTTCCCCGGAAGAGGAACTTGTAACTTTGCACAAAAATTAACATCAGACCCCATCATTGTTATGCCCCAAGAAAAAAATTTCAATTTTTTCAATTTTTTAACAATTAAATATTGAAAAACGGAAAAAGGGGGAGGGGGGAGGGGGGGAGGGAAAGGGAAATGGAAGCCAAATTTTTTTTTTTTTTTTAAAACTTAATAAAAAAGAGAAAAAAGATTCATGGCGCCAAAAAAAATCTTTTTCATTTTCTATGTTTTTTTAACAATTAAAAATTGAAATTAGTGAAATTAGCGAAAAAAAAGGGTGTAATTATCACCCTATAGCAAAAAAAAATTATTTTTAAAATGGGCCAATGGGATCGAGTGAGGTATCAAATTGAAGGTGAGGAGAAGGGCTATCTGATGCACTGGGTATGGGATTGAAATATCGGCATTCTGCGCATGCGCGGCAGTGAAGAATGTAAATTATCACCCTATAGCAAAAAAAATTGTTTTAAAAATGAGCCAATGGGGTCGAGTGAGGTATCAAATTGAAGGTAAGGAGAAGGGCTATCTGATGCACTGGGTGGAAGATTGAATTAGGGTGATTGTGCGCATGCGCGACGGCCTAAAGGTATGAAAATACACGTATTGGAACTAGGGAACAAAAGAATGAACACTAAGCATTTTTTTGTAATTTTCTACTTTATGAACACAAATAGAATGAACGTATTCACAAGGGTATTGAATTTAATACAATTATATATGAATATTGAATGTTTTTAATACAATTAACAGTCAAAATGAAATTTTAATAACAATTATATGCTCTCAAGCCACTTGAATGAAGGTGTATGGTAATAAATGTTCTGTTCAACACTGGTTCTGTTCAATAGTTCGCCATCAAGACTTGTTTGAATTCATCATCA
Organism: Hanleya hanleyi; assembly: GCA_036873755.1. NCBI lineage: Eukaryota > Metazoa > Mollusca > Polyplacophora > Lepidopleurida > Hanleyidae > Hanleya > Hanleya hanleyi. The sequence goes on from JAVTVY010032813.1 coordinate 6,568, forward strand.
GCTTTCCGGCCTTGGTGCACGTAAATGTATGTTATAATTTCTTCACGTGGAATTTTGGACAGGCAAGCCGCTTCAACTCCCAGGGCAATTTCCGTCTCCGTCACGGCCTCCAGTGCTTCAGTGATCATTGCGTATGACGGTACTGGAGTGTCCTGTGGAATTTTAGGTCTGATGAGCTGCAAGACTGTATCGATGTACTTGAGGTAAATATAGTGAGACACCTGGTAGACCAGAGCTGAACCAATGGAACTTGCGAGACTCTGTAACTTCCGCCAGGCTGTTAATTTGAAAGTGACACCCTGAGGACAAGGTACGAGCTGTTGCGTATCTAACTGCATACGCCATTTACGAATATGAACGAGCAGCTCATCGTTGTAATATGCACAGCTCACATAAATGTCGTCACCCACATGAAATTTCGCTTCATCACGCCCGTCGTCGCGAATAACTGCATCGATGGCGTAATCAAGGGCCTGCAGTTTTTGCCAGCTCTCTAAGTTCAGGGTAATATGCTTACCGGGTTTGTCGCCAAAACCCGCCGCATTCAAATGCAATTCTGCGTCTTTCACACTCACTGTCAAATAAGGTGAGAGCTGCCAAATGTCCCTGTGAGCTGCCTGGTAAGCTTGCTGGATCAGATTATTAATCTCCTGGACAGACAGAGGAAGTTCTACCTCTTGTTTCACAGGCACTTGCTGGGGTACAACTACTGACTCAGGTATAACTAACGGTGTTAGTCGGGGGCGTTTGGAGCGTGAAACGCGTTTGGCCGGTGTAGTACTGACCTCTGGGGTAGTGTACGCACGTTTGCTAGCTGTAGTACGCTGTTCGGTAGTGGTAGCTAAGATATCTTCATCTTGTATAACGTCGGCTTCAAGTAGATCCGCTAGTTCGTCATTTCCCGTGATCTTCAACCCCGCCACGAAGGCTAGAAATGCATAGGGGCTAAGTAAGTGCAGTACACCATCGATGAGGGCTGTGTTTTGGGCTGAAGAAGTTTTCTCCGCCATGATTTCGTCGACACGCTGTTGGAGGAGTATGTTTTCATCCATAAGGATATAACATATTTCTTCTACACGCTGCATCTCATCAATAAGACGAACACGGTACTTTGCAAGCCTCTCTAAATATGATGATGACGCCATGACTAGGGGCTCCAGGCTGGTGAGCAACTGCTACGGTGTAAAAGTCTTATTACAAGCGGCTAGGCAGGCAGGAGGACTGGTTGGCAGGCTGGCTGGCTGGCTGGCTGATCAAGTCAGGTCAGGTAAGTCAGATTGAATACATCCTTTCCCTAAAAATCAACTCCTTTTATACATTTTACTACTCGCGGCCATCTTTTCCCACCTCCCACATCTTGGCGGCCATCTTGTACCCACCTCCCACATGGCGGCCATCTTTTCCCACCTCCCACATCTTGGCGGCCATCTTGTACCCACCTCCCACATCTTGGCGGCCATCTTTTCCTACCTCCCACATCATGACACTCGCGGCCTCCCACATCTTGGCGGCCATCTTTTACCCACCTCCCACATCTTGGCGGCCATCTTTTACCCACCTCCCACATCTTGGCGGCCATCTTTTACCCACCTCCCACATCTTGGCGGCCATCTTTTACCCACCTCCCACATCATGACACTCGCGGCCATCTTGTACCCACCTCCCACACATCACGCATGCGCACAAAACACACTTATGACGTCACACGCATGCGCAGTGGGGAGCCAGCGGTTCAATTCACGCTTTGTATACTACTTACGACGATGTCTGCCTCAATGTATGTTTTACTTGCCCACATACACGCGGGGCATTTGCACAATTTTTAATTTTGATGAAATAGGACACCTCAAATCAGAATGATATTTCAAACAATTGTAACACTAAGCATTGTGATAATAAATACACACAAATTGTTTTGGTTTGAGGTGTCATATTTTATATATAAAGGGGAATCCCTCTAGAACATATCTCTAAAATGTCGAAAAAGCACATCCGACCGTTTTCAAACTTGAACTAAATCAGTTTAGAACAACTGACCCTCACCATATCGCATGATATGAAATTTCAGATTTTTACAGTACATAACAATCAATTTCAGCCGTTTCACTTTCAAAGGAGAATCATGTTCACTACCGTCACACCCGAAGGTGTTATTCTCGGGTAACTATCCTTTGCAAATAATTCGTTAATGGGCCCTATATGGGTATGAGTTGTAGCATTCTGATTTGACTGAACGGGTAATGCGTTTTTTCTACTTTCATGTGTAAATATCCAATCCTTTTGCCTCAGCCGGTGGGAAACGAAAGTCTCAGTTGTCTGACAAGAACTGAGGAGACAAATTACGGAACATAAAGAAGCAAATGACCTTACTTCCTTATTTTCTTCGGTGTTCGAGGGTTTTTTTTTCGTACGGCAGACGACAAAAGTTTCAGTTAGATTTGAGGGCAGAACAATATTTTTGCAAACTTAACAGCTATTCACGCTATACACGCCAACGATAATATATTTTTTTTAGAAATCAAACTTTAACTTTTTCGACAGTTAACTATCTGATTTGCAAAACCATTATACTGTAATCAACTCGAGTCATTATGGAACAAACTCATAAAGATCCCGGTTTTATTTTTTCGCAAATCCTGCCTTGTTTGGTAACAATACAACAAAAATCTAACGAGGAATACAAAAGTTCAAAGGAAAAAAATACATTATGACCTATGTTCCATGCATACGTCCTGAAACTAAATGAAAAGGAAATTTCGTACAGATCAGTTCGTGTTTCGAGCCGAAATCAACAGCAAATGAAACATACTAAACTCCGTTCGAAAAGCAAATTAACCATCTGCGAACAAATATTAAACTCAAGGTATCGGATGGTATCCTCTGTCATATTTCAATACAAAAATGTTGGAATGCAGTTCTTCTGTGACATTTTTTTTAACAGTATTTTCGCGGGATTTTAGAGACGACAGCAGGCCGGGTTGACGTTTCAGCATAGGAAAGTAGTGTTCAAGGCGAGCATGGTATTTTGAGGCGCTGTTAGATAAGCGATTAGACATTGATGGAAAGCCTCGTCTCTCGTCCAGTCAAGATATCCATGGTAATCATGCTTGTTTTTTGCGGAATTTATTTTTCAAGTTGCCCTCCAGGTGGCGCCATCTATAGGTGCGTGTGGACGGAATGCAAATTACCCCAACCAAATGGTTAGACTTTAGTAAAAATCAAACGAATAAAAAAGGGAAGGAATTCTATATTTTAAGAATGCCTTCATGAATATCAAGTCATCAACAGGGTGAAGCACTCACAGTATACATAAAAATAGGCCAGTTTCCAAAAATATCAAACCCGTATCGCTGATCAGTATTGTTAATCCATATGACTTTCGTGATAAAGTCCTTTATCCAGAGAATGATATAGCTCAGTTATGATTTGATTGAGACTGTTCATATCAACACAATGAAGATCTTGAATTACATGGGTTCATACGGGCCCATGTTTATTTTCATGAAGAAATAGAAAAGTTTCAAATATTTGGGTAAAATTTTGTCATTGCAAAAATAGTTGGGTAAGGCGCAAAACTTATTATATGCAAATGAAGTGGTTCAGTGGACATTGTGATGATGGGCTGAGAAAGTGATAAAATAATATTTTGATCACATTTCTTAAAATGAGCCGAACATAAAGCTCGAAAAGAACGGCAACGGTTGATTCTTTTTGCAGTCACACACCAGTTTCAAATATTATTGTAAAGTTAGAAATTTTGCTTTAATTTTAGAGGAGGGAAACATTTCATGTAATTTTTCTGACAATAGATAAAATATTCCAATCGCATTATGACAACCCAGTCTGTTAAGTCGCAGAAAGTTTGATTCGATTGTTAAGTCATATCATTGTGTTTGTTTTTTTGTTTTTTTTTCTTTTCCTTTCCAGCAAATCTAAAAATTATTCTGCCTGATTTCCATCAACGTCACAAAACATTATTGCAGAAACTAATAAAACAGGGCTGTACCATCAGGCGCCTCCGCTCAAAGTTTATTACATTTGGTGATGGGACCGTATGAATATTGAATGACAGAGTAGACGCTTGTAGTTCAGTCTCCTTTTAATGATTGGGACAAACGTCTACTGCGATTCTTATTTATGATACCTGTGAATCAATGTAATTACTAATGCAAATTTTAAGTGATTACCCTGCTAGAAAGTGTGTCATGATTTGTAAATAAAGAACTATACTACGACTACATTATCCTGACATCAGACCAACCAGTCCTTGATCTATCCTCATACTGCTGAACGCCACTAACTCTTCATTTGAACATTCCTTAACCCGGATTGAGCGAAATAGAAATCTTGCACACTACGACACCTTTTTTTTTATCAACATCGTGTGTTATTTATCATAAAACAAACTTCAGTAATGGTTCTCGACTGTATAGCATTGCCTGACCAGTTCTCGACTGTATAGCATTGCCTGACCAGTTCTCGACTGTATAGCATTGCCTGACCAGTTCTCGACTGTATAGCATTGCCTGACCAGTTCTCGACTGTATAGCATTGCCTGACCAGTTCTCGACTGTATAGCATTGCCTGACCAGTTCTCGACTGTATAGCATTGCCTGACCAGTTCACTGTATAGCATTGCCTGACCAGTTCTCGACTGTATAGCATTGCCTGACCAGTTCTCGACTGTATAGCATTGCCTGACCAGTTCTCGACTGTATAGCATTGCCTGACCAGTTCTCGACTGTATAGCATTGCCTGACCAGTTCTCGACTGTATAGCATTGCCTGACCAGTTTCTGGAATACTGTTCTGTGGATTTGATAAGCAATCACATGCTTTCGCAGGATCTAGGGAATAAAAGCGCTTTGTCTCACTCAGATGGAATTTGTGCCTCAATAATTGAGCCCGATGAGTTCTTTGTTCTGATCAAGTGGATATTTGGTGCCTTAATTGTTGTCCCCTAACAGCTCTTTGTCCGGCTCAGTTGAAATTGTGCCTTAATATTTGGCGCCGTACAGCTCTTTGTTCTGCTCAATGGAATTATTTTCCTTGATAATTCTCTCTCAAAATCTGTTCGTGACTTAATGATTGTCCCAAACAGCTCTCTGTCCGACTCTGGTGAAGTTTGTTCGTTCCTGCATGTTTTCTCGACCTTCTACACTAATGGAAGTGAACTGGATGATCTCATCGTCTTGGTGTCCTTGAACTGAGAAAGATTTTACTGAAAAATCCTTAAAATGTAAGTCGTGAAATATTTTTCCTTCAATATAGCAGCAGCGGATTATCCCTTTATTCTGCTTACAAGTAATCTTAGCTCCCAAGCTAGCGTATCTAATTCCGCTGAACGGCTTCACCTACCGTGTGGATATTTCATAGTCTCAACAGCTGCAATAAAAGCGCGGCTGAGATACTAAGATTACGTCCGAGAATCCACCGTATTCTCGGGTATGAATGTGAGGTGCCTAGGGATGCTTTATTATGGTTGCTTTTTAGTCGCCAGACATCAATTTTTTCGTCTCTTGCATATCGCTCGAATTCGCTCTGTTATGGAATATTACGCGGGTATGGTGTAGAATATTCCACTGGTATGTTATTACATGTACTACCAGTAATAAGTGTCTGAGTATGAATACACAGATTTGAACAATTTACTCACAGTTTGAGATTCCTGTATGCGACAAGTCCTGAGAATCTGCCGGGTCTTGTGTCCGAATGCGGTTAAGCTATTCTGTACCGTCTATTAAATACAAAGATGTTTGGTGCGATTTAGAGAAAAAAGAACAGAAAAGGAAATCAAGTACCACTGCTTTAGAGATTATATCACAGATAGCATAAACATACCTGTAAAATCATTACAAAGATAAATAGTAGCATGGATCGTAACACCGGAAATATGAAAATGTGGATAGAGATTTCTCCTGATTGTATTATCTCATAACACATAACATATTTCAAATCGATTAGCCTAAATTGTCGGGTGTAATTACTCGGATGATGGCATACCAGAACCAGATTTTATCAGATGATAATCTCGAGTTTGAACAGTTGCATGAAAAAATCTCATATAGAAGCATAATCGTTCGGAAAGTCTCGTTGTCACGACGAGAAAGGAAGACGTTCGTATGGGAAAAAATCCTTTGTGTGTGAAGCTGATGAAGCCGAATTTTTCCAATTCAAAACCTGTATACTAGTATTATGTTATATACTAGTAACCTGTATACTAGTATTATGTCATATACTAGTAACCTGTATACTAGTATTATGTTATATACTAGTAACCTGTATACTAGTGTTATGTCATATACTAGTAACCTGTATACTAGTATTATGTTATATACTAGTAACCTGTATACTAGTGTTGTCATATACTAGTAACCCGTATACTAGTATTATGTCATATACTAGTAACCTGTATACTAGTGTTATGTCATATACTAGTAACCCGTATACTAGTATTATGTCATATACTAGTAACCTGTATACTAGTATATATACTAGTAACCTGTATACTAGTATTATGTTATATACTAGGAACCTGTATACTAGTATTATGTCATATACTAGTAACCCGTATACTAGTATTATGTCATATACTAGTAACCTGTATACTAGTATTATGTTATGTACTAGTAACCTGTATACTAGTATTATGTCATATACTAGTAACCTGTATACTAGTATTATGTTATATACTAGTAACCTGTATACTAGTATTATGTTATATACTAGTAACCTGTATACTAGTATTATGTTATATACTAGTAACCTGTATACTAGTGTTGAGTCATATACTAGTAACCCGTATACTACTAGTATGTTATATACTAGTAACCTGTATACTAGTATTATGGCATATACTAGTAACCTGTATACTAGTATTATGTCATATACTAGTAACCGGTATACTAGTATTATGTTATATACTACTAACCTGTATACTAGTATTATGTTATATACTAGTAACCTGTATACTAGTATTATGTTATATATTAGTAACCTGTATACTAGTATTATGTTATATACTAGTAACCTGTATATTAGTATTATGTTATATACTAGTAACCTGTATACTAGTGTTGAGTCATATACTAGTAACCCGTATACTAGTGTGTTATATACTAGTAACCTGTATACTAGTATTATGTCATATACTAGTAACCGGTATACTAGTATTATGTTATATACTAGTAACCTGTATACTAGTATTATGTTATATACTAGTAATCTGTATACTAGTATTATGTTATATACCACTAACCTGTAT
>JAVTVY010032814.1:0-13813 GCA_036873755.1 Hanleya hanleyi
AATAGAGCTTGGCATGCAATTGAGACTTTTATAGATCAAAATAGCTTTCTGAGTAAATATTCTTTCGTAGATGGTCATCCAATTTAGTTGTTTGATGAGGGGGAGAGAAGGGGCGGTGGAGTCTGCATTCATTATAATTCTGGCAGCACGTTTTTGAAGCCGGTGAACTCTTTCAAGAGACATTTCAGGAGCATTCCCCCAGATAGTGATACAATAATCTATATGAGGCTGTACATATGATGAATAAAACATTTGTTTAGCTTTCCGAGATAAAATATGTCTATTTCTATACAGCAGGCCTATTAATGTAGAAATCATCGAGCCCCAAGAGATTTATGCAATGAATACCGGTTTCTCTGATTGGATGGTAACCTTAGGGGCCATTTCTAATAGCAAAATTTTTAATACTCTGTATATTTGTCACTTGACTGCTTGGTGTTCCGGACATCTTGGTTCAAATTGAATACATTATGAATGAACCCAGAGCCGAGGGGTTTTCAGATGCGCAGCTTCGTATGTTATAGGATGTGTTGATTATATGTTATAGAATGTATTGGTTATATGTTATACGACATATTGGTTAGATTTTATAGGATGTGTTGGTTATAGGTTATAGGATGTATAGGTTATAGGATGTGTTGGTTATATGTTATAGGATGTGTTGGTTCCTCGTGATCCCTTGGTAAAGGATGGAGAGAACAGACAAATGACTCTAAGGATCCTTTGCAGTGAGAGGCCCCCAGGTTTGTCCACTATCCCAAACTCACCTATGTTGATACTGAAAAAAAGTTTTGTATGAATAATAATTAAATACTTTAATATAAATGTAACCATGTTCACAAAAAAGTTATTATTGCAGTTACCCAGTTCACCCAAAGTTTTCATTTCAATAACATTACCCCTAGATGCATGGTATCATCTATCTGAATGATGAGTTGGCTCTTCTCACATTAACACAATAACAATGGACACAGCAGTCCAGCTACTGCCATGTCCATGGCAGAAATCTCTGAGTCATGTAATTCCAGTTTTCTCCATGTACTTAAAAATGGGAAATGATTTTTAACTATTGATCCATGTATTGGCATATTACCAACTTAAACAATAAAATCACCAAGTTTACAAGGATATTCATCTTTGCTTCAATTAATTCAAATATTTCACATAATATGGGTGTATGGAGAAATGGAATTTAAATGACCTGCTGTTCAGTGAGGTCTGTCCATTGCTGTTGTATTAATGGTAGAAGGAACAATTCTATTTGCCTTTCGATGGTGGCTGAGTGGTCTGAGGCACTTCGCTGGTGACTGCTAGCCTCACACCGCCGAACCGGCACGGGTTTGAGCCCCACTGGTGCATATGTGAAAGTTTGCCAGTTACTTGCTGACTGGCGGTGGTTCCCTCCGGATACTCCAGCTTTCTCACCATTCAAATTGGCTGTCACTATATGAGTGAAATAACCTTGAGTGTGACATTAAACCAAATCCCCATACCCCCCCTAACCCCCACCCCCATGCCTTTCGATGGACCGGTGATTGATTCCCACTGATTGGGTTTCCCCACTGTATCTCCACCAAATAAAGGATTCTACAAAGCATGCTGGCCCCCTGCTTATATTGCTGAAGGATAAGCTAGTAACATATTTATTTGTGTTATCTATCATGCAGTGGGTGGTATTGCTGTTAAAGAACACTTTGAGGTTAATGTGATCCCCATGCAGATCCAGCTGACCTACCAGTTCTTCAAGACCATGATGGAATTCTTCTTTCCTGGCAAAGAGATTGATACTGATGAGCAAGGTAAGTCAGAGAAAGGAAGTATATAACTTGGTACATAATGGACATACTCATGTTTCAATAGCATCATGAAAGTCGTCTTTCACAGGAAAAAGATAAACATAGATGAGCAACAGAAGTCAAGAAAGGGAACTACATGTAACTTAGGTTATCTCAACACAAATGTTTGAGAAATTGGCACATGCATATTCAGACATCTGTAATGTTTCTAATCCGCCTTTTGCGCTATTCCTAATGCCGGTTTTGGCCGCAAGGTGGCGCTAGCACTCACGGCACTTTGGTCTGTTCCGGTTTAGCTGTCTGCTACTGTAAACATGTGCAGGAGGGAAGGCGGGTATTGTATTTCGCCTCGTTTCGTCAGATTTTCTCACTGATGGAGACGTCCTTGGTAGTTTACGTAAGTATAGTCATCAAGTCTAATTTTTACTCGTTTGTATACAAGCATAATAAATGCCGCTTTGTCAACAAATTGGGCAATCAAAGCTCGTCGTTGTCTCCTGGTTTGCTCCCGGTTCTATCTCGATCAAAACGTCCCGGTTTTCGAGATGGTTACGAAATTGATCGGTAATCTCGAAGGGGGTCCCGGTTTCATTATATCCGTGTTTTGTTGCCATTCATTTGGCCTATCTTAACTTCTCAGGTGATTAGAGTGTTGCGCTGGTACCATATTTTTGGGGCGCTCGTCGCCTACATATATCGCGGCCAAAATATAATTGAGAAAACAGATTTTTTAAAGATGTTTTGAAAGTTATTCATCGTTTATCTATATTTAAATTATGATATATAATTTAGTGAACTTCTCTCACATCGATAATTGATTGTTTATCTGAATAGTATCTGTCGTGGAATAAATGACACATCAACTGGATATGGATATGAACTGAATAATAATGATATGGAAGCATGACTCAAGTATTGTTCTATAATGTTTTTTTTTGACCAAACATGGATCGTTTCAACCGAAAAATGAAAGCTATGTTAAGAGTTTGAACGGTGTATTACCTGTTTTATAATTTGGTAGTATTCATTGCAAATTCCATTTTTTGAGAATTAGTCTTGTGATATATAGTTCAAATAAGGAGGTTATATCAACAACCTTTATTTCTGATATAAGCTTGCCTGGAAGTGGTTAGCGGAAATACTAGCAATCGGAGCTAGAGTTGTTGATCATTCACGCCACAGTCGGTCTGTGAAAACTCGTCGACTTGAAAGAAGAGCGAAGGGAGAGTTAATTTCTTTGAAAGAAAAAAAAAGAAACAGCACTGTTGGCGGGGGCTCGATAATATACTCACTTTCTATTATTTATTGCTGATTTCTTGTGTCTTGGAAATTTACCAAATAATGGAAGTAATTACCGCCCAATTCAGAGGGCAATCATGCTTTATGCCAACGGTTACACACATTTTACTATAAACGATACCACGTTTTGTTTGTCCGAAAACTTCGATCGAGCGTTTATGTTTATATCTCCAGTTTTCAGTTAATTACCAGACCCTTATTTCTGAATACGGGGGAAATCTCTCACATATAATGAATTGAATTCTGATCAACTTTCAGAGGAACATATGGAGTTTTATTCTAGATTTGCATAATTATACCCCCCGTACACGTAGTGTAGGGGCGGTATACTGGTTTCAGCTTGTCCGTCCGTCCGTCTGTCCGTCCGTCCGTCCGTCCGTCCGTCCGTACGTCCGTCCATCCGTCCGTACGTCAGTCCGTCCGTACGTCCGTCCGTCCGTAACATTTGGTTTCCGGAGCATAACTTGACAACCGCTACTTGGATTCCTCTCAAATTTGGTATGCAACTACTATAACACGAGACCTCGCTTGGGATTGCATTTGGCGCATGTGCGTCTACAGGTGGCGCCACCTAGGGTCGAAACTTTCTCATTGGCTTGTAACATTTCGTTTCCGGAGCATAACTTGACAACCGCTACTTGGATTCCTCTCAAATTTGGTATGCAGCTACCATACCATGAGACCTTGCATGGGATTGCGTTTGGCGCATGTGAGTCTACAGTTGGCGCCCTCGGTCCATCCGTACCAACGTCCGTCCGTCCGTAACATTTGGTTTCCGGAGCTTAACTTGAGAACCGCTACTTGGATTCCTCTCAAATTTGGTATGCAGCTACCATACCATGAGACCTCTCTTGGGATTGCGTTTGGTGCATGTGCGTCCACAGGTGGCGCCACCTATGGTCAAAACTTTCTCTTCGGCCCGTAACATTTCGTTTCCGGAGCATAGCTTGACAACCGCTACTTGGATTCCTTTCAAATTTGGTATGCAGCTACCATACCATGAGACCTTGCATGGGATTGCTTTTGGAGCATGTGAGTCTACAGGTGGCGCCACCTAGGGTCAAAACTTTCTCGTCGGTCCGTAACATTTCGTTTCCGGAGCATAACTTGACAACAGCTAATAGGATTCTTCTCAAATTCTGTATCTAGCTACCATACCATGAGACCTTGTTTGGGATTGCGTTTTGCGCGTTTATGTCTACAGGTGTCGCCACCTAGGGTCAAAGCTTTCTCGTTGGTCTGTAACATTTGGTTTTCCGGAGTATAACTTGACAACCACTACTTGGATCCCTCTCAAATTTGGTATGCAGCTACCATACCATGAGACCTCACTTGAGATTGCGTTTGGCGCTCCAGAGGGTGAGAACTTTTAGTCTGCAGTAGGATCTCTATTTATAAGAAGATAATGGCGCAACAATAGCAGGTTTGATTTGATAATAAATACCAACATTGTTTATAAATGTTTAATTTTCAGAACAATCCATCAAACTCCTCTTTGTATCATCACGACACATGCGTAGACAATCTGTTAACCGCAGTCGCGATCGAGCGAGGTCTCATTGTCAACTAATTACATACCGTGCCGCCACCAAACGCAATCTAAGTGAACTTACCTGTAAACAACTATAACATGTATAGTTATATTCTGCTACAAACATTCGTTAATTTCTATCAAATGTGCATTCGCGGGGTATCTTGTAAGCATGCTTACTGATCATTTCCACCACCACCCGATGCAATCTCATTCAACTTACTCGTGAAATGTTAACCACCAACATGTATCTATGCCTTACGGGGGGTATCTTGTAAGCAGCCTTACTGATCATTTTCAACAAATGTGTGCATCCCTCAGACTATGCTCTAGTTTATTTCAATCCGCAGTTCCCAGACGTATCTTATAAAGTGATCGAATTCTAAAAAAACAGGTTCGAAATAATAATGAGCCAGGTTATACATTTTCAATTGGCGATGTTTCTTTCTTTTCATTCATTACGTTTAGAGAAATTGCGCTGTCTGAGCAAGTACGGGACTACATGTACAGCTCTTTAGACGGAATAACAGTATATCTAATTTTGAATGATTCAAACTTTCATTTGATGGCATCTCGATTCCATTCTCGAAGCATGTCAAGTTATTTCAAGGAGGATTGAGATGGTCTTGCGCTTCGAGAGAAAACTGGGAGCAAACCGGAACAACAATCGATAGAGATAAACCGGGACCCTTCGAGACGAGATATTTATCGGTTTACTCGGTTATCGAGAAACCATCTCGATCGATTGGACGTGACCCCTTAGAAGCAGAAAAAAACCCAACTGAACTACTTTCTTGTGGTAAGTTTCTAAAATCCAGTGGTGGACAAATCATTTACATAATAATTTCCCTGTATTTAGATATGTTTTCTATCCAATCTACTTCCAAAATATTCATGGAATGTTGCAAGCTCTTTACCCGATCTCATAAATCTACATATTACATGCACCAAAAGCTTTTTTCTGCAGGGTAGTGGACAGGGGAGATAACCACATGGAGAATTGAGTAATACTCTACAGTTTTAATCTCCAAAACTGCTTCTGCTTGTGAATTACCATTTACCAATTACTCAGTTGGCTTTAATTATGCTTCAGTTGTAATTTGTGAAATTTCCACTCCTTCGGAACACTTATAAATAGTAGTTTGGTATCTATTTGTGCCACTATCACCAGTGAACCTAGATCTATGTTTATAGTATAGAGGCTATATTTTTGTATGATACACTGAATAAAGCCAATGTTTACTTGCTATATCGTCTGAATAAATTTATGAAATAACTTTAAGATGTATTATGTGTGCATGAAATGAATCTATCCAACTTGATAATGAAAGTAATTTGTATTACATGTACATTGTACTACAACAACAATAAATTGTATTACTTCAACAACAAAATGTGTCTTTACCCCCGATAAATGGAAACTATTTTTTGAAAACGATGAATAATATGAGAACAGTACAGCATTCTTTTTGGGATTTGCACAAAAGCCCCAGCGAGCAGAAAAACTATGGACGAAAGCCCCAACAGACAAAAGTCCCACCCAACATTTAGTTTCAGGCCAGGGCAATAAGATCACAACTATACCAATTTTTCCCCCATAGCTATGTGCATACCGTGTCACTTTTTATACCCTCGTACTTAGTAGGGGGGTATATATATAGCATTATTTCATGAGGGTAACTCTGTCAGTTGCAAAAACTGTTCTTCCCGGAGGCCCTCCAGAAAATATACAAGTACACATGTATGTACAACATATACAATCACGAAACACTGCAGAGTATATTACATGTAAATGTCTTGACATAAAATTACTACATTATATTATGTGCTAGGTCATAGGGATTTTAGAAGTCTGGAGTCTTGAGAGATGGGGCTTCTTTGAGGTTATTGCCAAGGGAGTTCCACAGCATTGCTCCATAAAAACTCAGGCTTTGTTTCAGATAGTTTGTTCTAGGTTTTGGAAGATACAGTTTGTTGTTTTCAGTTGATCTTAGAGTGTTTGCAGTAATTTTATTAACATATTTAAAGAGAGAGTTGAGGTAAGGGGGACATAAGTGGTTGATGATATTGAACATAAAAGTAGCCTTCTGATATGTTATCCGTTCTTGTATGGTTAGCCATCCGAGTTTTTAAAAAAATATTTTTGTTGGGGTTGAGTAATCTGCATTTAAAATGACTCTGGCTGCTCTTTTTTGAAGTTTCTAAATTCTGTCAGTCTGTGTAGTGGATACATTGCCCCAAATTGTGAGGCAATAGTCTGTGTGGGAGAATATACGCATTGTAGTAGGTGATTTTTGCTTCTTTGTTGAGGTGTCTGTGTCTATATAGTATTCCTATTTTGGAAGAAAGTTTTTGACAAACATAATCAGTATGATCATTCCAGCTCGGGCTATGATCAACATTAAGGCCCAGTATTTTGTCTTTTTTGACATTCTCAAGCTCATTACCATCAAGGGTGATCTTTAAATCACACCTTTTTTTATTTTTATTTTGTTGTGAGGATCATAATAGTGGACTTTGAAAAGTGAATAAACAATCTGTTTTCCCGACACCATCTCTCAATGAATTCACTGTCCAGATTCATTACATCTTCCATTTCTTTCAAGCTTCGTTCATTGTTGTATATAGTGATATTATCAGCATATAGATCTGTAACACTAGTCAGATCACATAATAGCAAGTCATTAACATAAATAATAAATAACAGAGGTCCAAGGATAGACCCCTGGGGAACACCAGCATGAATAAGGAGAGGATCAGACATGTGATTTTCGACAAACAAATTGTTTTCTGTTTTGTAGGTAAGAATATCAAGGTTATATACTGTATTCCATCTGTGTGTCAGTGCATCCATCCGTCTGAAATTCATTTTCTCAAATTAGGTATGCATATACATTGCAATGAGGTGTCACCTGGGATTGCATTTTGACCACTTTCGCCAATCCATTGGCTCCACCTGGTGATAAAATCATATTTAGAATTTGCGTGCAATAACTTGAGAACCTCTCATCGGATTCATTTCAAATTTGCCATCTGAATAATTAGAAGAAATACAATATATTATATTTCATAGTTTTAATTCCAGAGAGGACATTATATTTAACTCAATTGAGTGCAGCTACATATCTATTCATTTGAGCAGACTGATCAACGATGTACAATCAGTTTGATTGATCATTTTGCACTAGATAATGCAACAGTGACCCCACACACACACTCCAGTTGATAGTGATATCACTGTTGTGTAACCATTGGATTGATGTTCTCAAGAGAAAGGCAGTCCGTTATATTTAACGTGTCAGATGAATTGATTGGGTGACAAATTTCCTGTTAATTGATGGGTTTATAATTGGTGTTTATTCATTAACGAGAACATATGTTGTATTATATAACCTTGATATTCAATATAATTAAACTCTATTTGTATGATTCTGATCCCCCAAGGTTAATAATTTATAGTTGAAGGATGTGATAAAATTCCTGGAGAGATTAATATGCAGGTGAGGTTGATCATGATGATGATGGGGTGATAGGCCAGCTTAAATCAGCACTTTACATTCCAGCTATGTACACATGTGATATTGAGCAATGCCAGTAAGGATATGGGGACTGGGATTATAGATAACCATCAAAGTAGTCATGGCTGAGTGAAGACCCCTGTAGTAGGTCTATCTATTCACTAACAGTTGTATTCTGGTGATGTGCTATAATTAAATGTACTACATGTGATCCATACTGATACATGCTGTGTGAGATCCAGGAATTAAACAAATCCATACATGACACAACTGTAGGCATTACCTCACTGCCTTCTATCAAATAGTACCATTTTTGTATGCCCCCCCCCCCCCTGTCAATGCAGAGGAGCATGGTGGTCTGCACCCATCTTGTCTTATGTGCGTGCATCCATTCCAAATTAGTAGGATTATACATAAAATCCAATCAAATGTCCGCATTCTCTCCATATCCCCTTGTATATTATCTCATTAGATATTCACATTGTTACAGTAGGTTTGACACATGTTCAGACTTCACCCTGACCTCCTCCCACCCTCCAATAGCAATTAGGTTCATTGGAGTGCGGATCAAAGCTCTTGTAATTCGTTGATCAAGTTCAGTCTCTCCTCAAGTTATTGAATTCTCTGATGCTCACTTCCTCCTGTCATGGACCTAGTGGAGTAAGAAGTTGACGAGCTGGTATAATAATCGTGCAGTAGATGCCTATCATTGTTTATCACAGTTAATTTTTTTAGTTTGCATATATATTTACATATCTAATTAGGCCCGTACCCCTTCCCTCACACAGACACACTTTAATTAGTTAATCATACGATACACAATGAAATGGGATGATCCTATGATAAGGCTTTATGCATCAATAAGCACAGTTAAAATGAACAGATGATAACAGTAGTCTTCTACTAGATGAAACGAGTTACTTTACTTTATTTCCATGTATCAGTCTTCACGTACTACAGAGACTGGTATTCCAGTTTTCATAAAATCCGAATCTTCATCGACACTCCAAGGGCGTCGGAAGCGGTACAGCAGGTACGGCCATGGCCGTACCACTTTTGCGCAAAAAAACCAAACAAACAAAAAACGAAAGACAGAAAGAAAGAAAGAAAGAGAAAGAAGAAAACACAGAATAAATAACAAACTAGAACTGCAACAGTTTTAATATCTTCCAAGTTGAATAAGACTCTGATCGGTCCAGAGCGCCATTGAATTCGTTAGCGGCTCTGAACACCGGTTAGCCCTCTTGAAACAATTTCGATCGTGCATGGAAAGGGAGAGAGAGAATTAAGATTTAATGTCGCGTTCAGCAATGTTTCAGCTTTATAGCGACGATGAAACAAAATTCCAAGTAATCCAACGCATTAAAACATACACACATTAAAACTTATGCAACAAACCGATTTCTCTCAAATAACCCAAGATGCAACCCTCCCTCACCCTTTTGCATCCCTTGTCCATGAAATAATTTCCTGTTAGCCATCATGGCCCGTTGTAAAAACTACGAGCGCCAGCTTTACTATTGCAGAAGTATAGCTAGACTGGATCCAGCCCCTGTTTCATAATATATTTTAAACGGGAAACAAGAGGAAGTAACTCTGCCTATTAAGAAATGCTTGAAATAATTTTTTCATTTTTTTTTTCATTCTATTTATTTATTTATCAAACGTATATATTTATTAAAGATCATTTTATTATTATTAAATAGTACATATGAAATAGAGACTCATCCAGTCTAAAGTATAGCGAGCTAAATCATTAATATAGATGGCGTTACTTCTGCAATGAATTTATCAACATCTCATTGGCCATAAGAATTATATCGGTTACGTCTACACAATGTGTCTAGATTACGGTACTTTACTATACATAATTTTTTGTATTTCAGCATCGCAGAAAACCACCATCGATTGCGTTTTCATGGTAAAAAGATTAGGAAAGAACTAAAAATACACTTCATTGCAGAGTGATTTTATTCGCCAGAAATCGCTCAGAACGCATCTCCGGCGATTCAGACCCCAGGAGCTTCCGGGGCCTAAGCGGCCCCTGGACCCTCGCCTAAAGTGCTATGATAGTGGCCATACCACTTTCAATTTGCTTCCAACGCCCCTGCACTCTCATGAGAATCTTTAGAATCTGTCTATAGCTGGCTTCTCATGAAGAAGCTTTGAGAGAATCATACCATATTTTATGTACTTCGAGACATCATTCGTAACTTCTTTACTGTACGGTACTTAGCATGAATACCTCAAGTGGGCAATTTTTCTGACAAATTGTCGGGTAGTTCTCAAAAACTCCTGAATCGTTGAAAATAAATTAATAGTGTTCTGTCATTTCACTCTCTCACATCGACAGGGCATTGCGAGAGACAAAGGGCCTGGAACACTTTGGCTAGGGTTTGGCCTCCAATGAGCTATGGTTAAAGTGCCAATCAAATATTACATATGAATTAAATATTATCTGCTTGTATGCTGAGAACATTTATATTTGATCTTGAATGAAAGCATCTTAAATTGGTATATTAGTGCAAAGTCATCAATTTCAAAATAGTGCCTTTCCCTCTCTATAAACATCTGAAGCCAGTCGAGAACCAAGCCCATCTTTGGACAACTACCTGTTGGCACAACAAATATTTTGGTTATTGATTGGCTTTATATGTTCATTCACAGAGAGAAAAGAGCATTGCTTTGCCCTTTGCCCTCAAAATTTTCAATTTTACACAAATACTGGGCTTTAAGATGCTGTTAATGAAGAACATGAAAACCTAGTGTCCCATGATTACTTTAAGCATACAAGAAGATAGGGTTCTTATACACCCATTGAGAGATGGGGTCATATAATACGATAGCAAGTTCTATTCATCTGTTAACTTTTGATGCCTGTGTGACAACTTCAGTACTTACCAGATCGTTGGATTGGTACAAATTTACACTTGGTGTATACTTTACTCATGGGGCAAGAAAGAACCTATTCATTGTGAGGTCAAAAAGTCAAAGGTCAAGGTCACTGTGGCCAGGAATCAGTAAATCACTGATGGTTGTCATGTTAATGCTATAAGTGTAGTTCAGAGATGTGGATTGAGATGGCAAAGATGAGCTCTATTCAATCTTTATCCTTCAGCCAATTTGGCCAAACGGTATTGTCTGCATGATCAATCTATCTGTCTGTCCATCTTGCTTATTAACACAATATCTCGTGAAGGATTATTGTCAGGCTTTCCAAATTCATATGAGTCAAATTCAATTTTTATCGAGTCTAGCTTTAGCTGCAGAAAGCTCGATATTGAGTCTAAATGATGGCTGTGTATGTCCATGTCCCCATCCGGAAAAAGTAAACCAAAATGTCAATAATTTCTTGTCCAGACCATATCTCGGTTACTATTTGATGGATAACTTCGGAACCTTCTTAGTAGCTTGCAGATGTGCACTGTCAGGTTTTCATCGAATCCATAGATTCAGCTGTGGAAAGCTCGATATAGGTGCCACAAAGATGTCCGCCTCTCTGTCTGTCTATCTGCAGGACCAAGTAAATGTTGAAGTTTTGGATTTTTTCCATATATTCCGAGAGCTTGCATCATGCAACACTGTGATATTGAACTCATCACTACCCTCGGGAACATGTCCCCACCATTGGGGCACCAAGTTCCACCCTTCATCTCCTAAACTAAGCCTCACCCAGCCCCATACCCTATATATTCTTTAGGCTTCCATCATGCGAAACTTACTGAACCCATGCATCCACTACTCTGGAACATGTCCGCACCCCGGGGGCAGCAAACCCCACCATCCATCTCCTAAAGTGAGCCTTGTCGGACCTCATACCGTCATATATTCTGGGATCTGCTCCACTTATTGAACCAATCCATTACTCTCGAGAACATGTCCCCACCCCTGGGGCACCAAGCTCCACCCTCTATACCCATTATCCAATCAGATTATGTGATTGCCACTTCTTGTTTGTTGATTTGTTAGCCAGTCAAATGACAGAATATATAGAATATAATATATGCAACTGGTGATGGGTCTGAAGCCTGTTGAAGATGACTGACCTAAACGAATTTTATCAAGGTCAAATCCTAGTTAAGGTGATCTATTTTAAGATTATAGCTAGAAAATCCAATTCATCCTACATACCTTATTGTTGATGGATCAGTTTAGTGGAGACTGTGATGACTATGTCGTATGATATACTTTTTTCTGTAGTCAAATTTAATTTTTATCAAGCCTTTAGCTTTAGCTGCAGAAAGCTCCATATTGGAATCTAACAGATGGTTGTGTGTGTCCCTGTCCATGTCCGTGTCCCCATCCGGAAAAAGCAAGTAAAAAATGCCCTAGTTTGGACTTTTTTCCTTGGCCTCTCCCTTTCTTCTGAACTAAGCCTTGCCTTACAAGTTTTTTGCCATTTTTTATTTCTGTTGAATTTTTTTTTTCTCTAAATTAATATATATATTTTTAAGTATTTTTTATTTGTTTTTTCCCCCAGCAGTTGCTCTCACTGCAGTGTTTGTGTAGTTCTTTTTGGCACTTAAACTGCATCCCATAGGAGGCCTTATGCTTGGTGAAGTGCACCAGGCCCTTTTGATTTTGCCTCCATGCCATCCATCACATTTTTGGCTGCTGCTGCCAAGCAGTGTTTCTAATGGAGGCTGTGATTGAACTGTCACCAATATTTTTTGGTAATAGACCAGTCACATTCACCATTGGAAACTAGCGTATCAATCGTGTAATCAGAAATATTTTGACAGAAATAAACAAACCTGTGAATGTTATTTTTGAAAATTATTGGGATTTTTAGGAAAATGGGTTCTCATTATAAACAACTTCATAAGAACTTTTTGTGACAAAACTTTATCCCTGAATTCTGTCTATTTCCATCGGTGATTTGTGCAAAATTCAGTCGAAACTAGTGCAAAATTCAGTCGAAACTATTTCAGTGCTCAAATTTCTGTTTCAGAGCTTAAATATAGAAGTTTTGACGAAACCCAGTTATGTACTTTTACTTTGTTCCATGAGATAAAAAAAACATGAAATTTATTAAGAATGGTTGTAATAGGGAAAACACTCTATTTGAATGAAATTCCAAAACCTGAAAACTCTAGAGTTGAGAAATTGGTAATATAATGCTCGAATGTTGGCCCTCTATGTATCTTTTCAGTACTTCAATATATTTCTGTGAATGTGAAATTGATTTCTCAATCTTTCTTGAGGATGTGGATGTGTGATACACACAGTACAGCAAAACAATTCAATTTCCAGAACCCTTCTCATACCATCAATCTGCATATCCACCTATGGTACCATATACATAAAAGAAATGCCCTGTGACGATTTAATTGGCCACAAAGACTTAATGATAGCAAAAATATTGGACTGGGATTGTCTGCAAAATGATGACATTTGAAAGCTATTATGATGTAACCTTTGGATCTGTAGCTCTTGTATATGACATGCAGACAGTGTGGATAGAGATGTTGGGGACTGTGTAGTGGTATACTTGTTGGATGTATTGTATTCTGTAGTTTTATCCATAAAGAATCGAGGTCATCATGATGTTACCAGCTTTGACTCGTGTGTACAAGGAATTGAGGTCATCATGATCTGACCTGCTTTGACTCATGTGTACAAGGATATCTTACAGAGACATCTCCCAGATATGAACAGTATGATTTTCT
>JAVTVY010032815.1:0-14200 GCA_036873755.1 Hanleya hanleyi
ACATGACTCGAAAATGGCGAGATACGTTGGGGTTACGTCGGTGGACTTTTGCTGATTGGCTGACAAAGTCACGAGGTATTGATTTCTGGAAATTCCCTCTTGCAGTTGCCGAAAGTAGGCTGAAAATGGATACACACGATCCCAGGGTCAGTCTTACCGCGTATAGATGACCGAGATGGTTACAGGTTGAAGCGGCCATATGCTCACATGATTTTGTTCGTATGTCTTTCGTATACCGATTCTGGCATGATGCGAGACATACATCAGAATAATAGTAGTAGTAAGAATACTCATTATCAACCGTGCCTATACGAATTCCAGTTAACGACGGGCCTCCAGTACAGAAGAGAGACAACAATAATGACGACTTGGCTCCACTATATAAGAAACAGCGCTGTTTAAGAATACACATGAAATGTGTAAATCCGCAAAAAATCGAATTGAGTCTAGTATTTTTCAATACCTACAAAAGATCTTCATGAGCGCAAATTTTGTCCCGATACCTGTGATAATAGAACAGTGATAATTCTCTACAGAACTTGGGCCTTATATACCTTGAAAACCACAGAAGACATTAGAAGAAATAACACTGGTAAACAGCGTGCACATGAATTGTGTCAAAGCAGATAAATCTCTGAAATTGGTATGTTTCAATACGTACTGCAGAAATATCTCTATCTAGGAACGATAATTCTGCCCTGACACCATGTGCGAAACACAGAATAAGCGAGATAATAATATTGGAGATCATATACCGGTATCATAAATATTAACAGAACAGTCCCGAGACGGAAGTCTCTAACGACAAAAGGCGAGACACGACTTCATGACCCATGTGGCGTCACGCCGAGGTTAGGCAGCGAACCATTTCTTAACATTTGAATGCTGTATTATTTTATGCACGGAGATTTACATGCGATGATTTGTGTTTGCAAATGCCTATTTAACTCCGAGACAATAACATCTTCAAAATTGTTTGGATATTTTGTATTTTGAAATCCACAATGCTAATTGTTTTCCAGGTTTTGCAGTAGAGCCAATGCTAAAGCACCACCCAGTGTCTAACCTTGACCTGACATCACAGGACAATGGCGTCCTTTTGCATCTATCATGGCTACCAGAATGTGGGTATGCCTTCTCGGGGGTTCTCTGCTGGAAATGGAGATCGCCAAGAAGGAATTCTGTCTCCTCTGTTCTTTAATGTCTACATACATGAACTCTACATCAAAATATCTCGGTCCAATTTAGGATGTAATGTAACCGGAGTCTTCTTTAACCACCTATTATACGCTGACGGCTTATGCTTTATTAGTCCCTCTGCCAAGGGCCTTTAGAATCCACTTGATATATGTGATATTTTTGCGACTGACAATACTATTGTCTTCATCACTAAGAAATGCTTATGCAAGTGTTTTCGTCCAGAAAAGTTCAATAACCCGAGAGCACACTCTGTTAAACTGTCTGGCTCACAGCTGAATTACGTTGACAACGCCAAATATCTTGATCATTTTATCTCCAGCGAATCTCACTGACATGCAGTTCTGATATGTCTGTGCAAACTAGAAAATTATGCATTCGTGCCAACATTTTGGCTCGAAAATTTTATATGTGTTCTCAAGATGCGAAGAAGCAACTTTTGTCGTCGTACTGTGCCAGTATCTATTGCAGCCATCTGTGCTTTTCGTACTCGTCATGCAACTGGAAAAATTGTAGTGCTCTTACAGGTTTGGGATTAACTCTGTACCCAGATTTAATGAGGTTATTCGACGCCAGATTAATTCTCTTCGGAACAGACTTATGTCGACAGACAACTTCTTACTAACGATTTTGCGGCTTTCCGATTTGTCTCAGACTTCGCGTTTAGTTTGTCATTGGTCTCGCCAAATCTATGTAACGCGCTAGTAATTTGTCTTTTGGCTGCCATCTTATTAATTATTTGTTCATTCTGTAGACCATCTGTGTCTCAAGTTAATACGTATTATTATTATATTGAAGAGTTCTGTCTCGGGGCTGTCCTATTGTATTCATGATTTATAGGCTTGGCCCCTGATAAAAGATATTCCAGGGATATACAGAATTTATGCTCCCAAAAATATCTGAAACAACTGCTGGGAGGTGCATGAGTACTTATAGTGAGATTATAATAAAACTCCTATACTCGGGCTGTTGTGGGATCGGGACATACCAAGAGAGTGATTATGTTTATAGACATGTTTTTGCAGTATTGCAGTGATCTATTTAATGCTGTCAGAAAATTAGATAAATAATTGATGTAAAAACTGATGCTGACAGCACTCTTTCGCCAACTTTGTAACTTTGTGCCACTCTGCGTTTTCCCGTATGTTTTGTGGATATTTTGAAACGATTCCCCATTACAATTTTAAACTAATTTGTACCTTTGACAAAACAATAGACAGCTACGACGTCAAAATTATGACTCTGAATGTCTAAATCACGGAACTATATTATTTTTGGTGGCTGACATCCGAGAAACCCGTCCTCTAATACCTAATATCCTATGGTGAATGACGCTCGTTATATTGAGGATTTAAAAGGTAGTCGCACCAAATCTTTGCCGAAGTATTTGACCGATGACTAAATTCGACATAAGAACCATTTTGACTATTTAACAACGAAGTACTTCACCCACAAAAAACTTTTGATATAGTTTTCAGTGCGTTTGACGCAATTTAATTGTATTTTGGAGATGGCCCATCTGTGACGTCACAGGTCAATGATGTCGTAATACTTTTTGGTATTAGACGATTGAAGAACATCTGGGGCCCTCGGTGGCCGAGTGGTCTAAGGCGCTTCGCTGGTGACCGCTATAGCCTCACACCGCTGAACCGGCACGGGTTCGAGCCCTGCTAGTCCATGTGTGAAAGTTTGTCAGTTACTTGCCGAAGGGCGGTGGTTCTCTCAGGGTACTCCGGCTTCCTCCACCAACCAAACTGACTGTCACCATATGAGTGAAACAAACTTGAGTGTGACATTAAGCCAAATTCCCTCCCTCCCTCTTGAAGAACATCTGCGCAATGAACTGACACATCCTGTTGCCATATGCCTGGTACGAGTGAAGATATAGTCATTTTAATACGTATACCCCCATTTTAAAAGTAGAAAGATGCAATCCAATGGTTGTTGTATTTTCTAATTTTTTCGGCATACGACAAAACTTTTCACCACCACATCCTACCTCATCTGAAAGAAGAGAGTCCAAGCTTTCTAATGACAAAATAGTTTGCTTCTGTGTACCGGGCGGCGGGGGGGGGGCATTTTATTCTCCAAAACAGGGTCCCGGCCGTATGGCAAGCCGTTTTACTTTTTATTCAGTATTTGGTGATATCATCAAATATTTGCTGATATCAGGAAATGATTTACTGATATCACCAAATATTGCTGATATCAGCAAATCATTTGATGATATCTGCAACTGATTTGCTGCTATCATCAAATGATTTGCTGATATCAGCAAATCATTTGATGGTATCATCAAAAACGCTTTATTTGTTGATATCAGCAAATGAATTGCTGATATCATCAAATGATTTGATGATATCAGCAATTGATTTGCTGATATCAGCAAATGATTTGATGATATCAGCAAATGCTTTATATTTGATGACATCATTAAATATGGTGGAAGGCCAAAGTATGAACCATAACATGGAAGGCTCCCTGTTCAGAATGACAATAAACTTCGTCACAGCGCGTGTTCCGTTTCACAGGCTCGCTTCACTATTTCTGCCCCATTAGCGGTGGTTGACCTGTAGGCCCTGACCATTAATCACTGTGGTGGACCTACCTCGCACACGAGTTTCTGTGTACCCCACCGGGCAAGGTCAACATAAATATAACACAGAATTGAAAAGTGATCGGAATGTTCAACAAATAGCGCTTGAGATCATACTGAATTTACAGGGGACATGCTTAGATAAATAATGTCACACAACTGTTTCATTCTGTATCGGCTTTAGTACTATTTGATTACAGTACCCACATCATATAAAGATAAAAAGAAGCCATATGACTTCATTGGGGCTTGGTTAGTTCTGTCTTTATCGTAACAGCCTGGTCTCCTGTTACGGGTCAGTAAAGGGTCATAGAGATTAATTTATTATTGTATGTGCGGCTATGCCTTATCTCCTGCCCTAAAAGCTAACCACTGAAGAAGCAGGACAATCGGCTCTGCCTTAACCCTACCTGGCCTTGGGGGGGGGGGGGCGGAAAGTGCCCCCCTAGTGAACTTTTCTCTGCTGCTCCGAAACGACAAAACCGAGGAGGCTGAAACTTGGTGACTTTTAAGCTTATCTTATTGGGGTCATTTTGAGCCTATTTTCGTATACCCCCGGGCAGAGGATCATGGGTAAACTCAAAATGGCGGCCATGTGGTATTCGTCGTGTTTTTCAATCTTTTCGCTCAATTTCTTCACATTTTCCTTGCCTAAAAGTCATTGAAAGTATTTTATTTATGAATAACTAATTATTCTATATTTTATTTGATTTTTTTCGAGAGAAAAATCGGAAAAATGAAAATTTCGAAAAATCGACCCCAAAAAGGCCGAAAAATGGCTTCCGAGAAGATGACGTCACTGTGACGTCATCATGGCGGCCATCTTGGATTTTTTTACATTTTCCGGTAGAGCTTGAACCCAAGATACTGTGTGGTAAGTTTCAGCGCTCTAGCCTTAGTGGTAGAGAAAATATATAGGGGGCACTTTCCGCCCCCCAGGCTGCGATACACCCCAAATCGCCCAGGCCAGATAGGGTTAATATACCATGCTCCATGCTGACCGCCTTCCCCGAAATCATTATCCCCTTTCGCCTCACCCCGATTATACTCAAATGCAGATCTAATGAATTTGTGTCTACAAGTCAATAACCCGCGATGGAAAAGTTTATCTTCCCTGCTGTATATTTATTTCAATGCCCTTATATTCATGATTCTATTTGTCATTTATTAGTAAAGATTGGCGTAACGTATATGCCAGAGGTTTGGTAGGTTTTATTGTTATTGTCTGCTTCTCTAAGTACTGTAATATATATAGCATGTGATTTGTCGGTAGATAGCTTTACCACAAGGTATACATTATCAAACAACAGGATGAGAAGGGAGCAGGCATTAACAGTTAGGCTTATTTTCACGTTCCGCCATATTTAATGATATCATCAAATGATTTGCTGATATCAGCAAATCACTCGATTTGATGATATCATCAAACCATTTGCTGATATCATCAAATGATTTGCTGATATCATCAAACCATTTGGTGATATCATCAAATCATTTGGTGATATCAGCAAATCGACTGATTTGGTGATATCAGCAAATCATTTGATGATATCAGCAAATCATTTGATGATATTGTAATTTAAAATCTACTGCTCACTGTATTACCACACCAATTGCTTTAAGATTGCTTGCAAGATACCACCAGATAGGCCAGATTTAGCATCGGGCACCAATTCCTGCGTAATTTCTATTATAATTGCTCTCTGTATAATGGACCAAGTGATTCTGTAGGAAACCAAATCAGGCCAATGCGCCAGATATTCTGTAGGAAATCAAATCAGGCCAATCAGTGACGGAGTTATATCATCTGTGGAGTCACTCTGCCAGCTTGAAGCTTGTGTTCTCGCCCGGTAATATTGTAGCGGATATTAACCTCCATAATTGGCACTATTCAATTGAGATCACACTATTTGCCAACAATCAGGCTTTCGGAATTGTACGCTTTTAATACCTCTATGTACATGTAACAACACAAGTCACTGGTAAGATCAAACAATATTGGCTCAGGTTTTATTTGAAATAAACCATAATATGGCATCAGGCTCACTTGAATAATAGCAAATAATCACTGATATAACACTGAAGACCTACTACGGCAATGAACAACATCTGGTAATGAACAACCTATATGGCAATACAGTAAACACGGCTGTGAGTGGGGTGGGAGATAGACATCCTAGTATCAGCATGCATATATTAGCATATCAGCATATAATCCAATATAATATGCTGGTGTATAGTAGCCCATAGTAATTCCATGTGGGTATATGTACTCAGTGTAGTAACTTTATTGCTATTATATAGCCAGAATATATTAAATCCCCGGATACACTTTGCAAGGTTCATCCATACCTTAGAATAACTGGATGCTATCTGATTTAACCCCCCCCAGCCGCCGTATTTATAACCCCAAACCCACGTGACTTCAATTAGCCAATCAGAATACAGTACCTTCGCCAAGGCAAAGGGTGAACGGAACTACTTCTTGACAATAATTGCAAATATATAATTATTTAAGAACAACAGAGAAGAGCTTACAGCAAATATAAGGAGCATTTTTCTAAAAGTTCAAATAGCTACAATTAATTTTAACTATGGATCACACAGTAAAAATAGCTCCCGCACTTTAGGCATTTGCAACCGGGTTGCCACATGTGTGGACCAGCAATAATGATCAGGCCATGTTCCGAGTGATTTTCTTAAAATATATATACATTACAGGTGTCTAATATAGCAAAGTGAGGAGCGTTTTTATTGAAGAATAAAATCCCACACTGAACTTTACTTACTCCAGTTAATTTTAGAGCATACTACAGCAAAAATCAGTTGCCGACCGCTTCTACACTTTTGTACACATAGACTGCATCGGGCGCATGAGAATATCAACAAAATAGTTCGCTCCATTTTCGCTGCAGTAGCGCACATTACTTCAGGAAAATTCACAAATACTAAGAAAAATATAACAGCATAACTTGCATAGTAAAACACATCACCAATTATCGAACTAACTGGTCAAAACCAATTAAAACTTAGCAGGGTTCAAGTCAACCCTAAAAATAGATCATGTCACATCGACATGCCGAACAACATGGCCGCATGGGCGAGGAGAGGGTCGAATCGAACGAGCCCGAAAAAGAGCATTTATGAAGTGATCGGCTAATATTGTGTGCACAGTCAGATAAGGTATTGTTAGTTCAGATATAAAGTTCATTTAAGTCCAAGTAAGGTTCATAGATATACAGTTCTTGACACAGTTCCGGTCCGTATGACCACTCGTTGTTGTGTGGCAGCAACAACAACAACACGATACCATAACAGTCACTCGCGTGTGGGGGTAGTCACCAAGGTAAATCCGTAATATATATTCGTGTATATTACACCCCCCCTAACTTAATTTCAAAGAACTCTCCTGAGTTCACTATAACATAAACAGTATATATTCAGCCAATGCAAAGGTAGGTGAGAATCCAGAATATAATGCCAGTAATCCAACAGGACGACCAGGAAGAAAAGCTAAATAATTCACAATTTAATTGGAAGGTGAGTATTCACAAGTATGGTGAACTATGCCACACAATGATCGGCACATACACAGATACACATAAATCCAGTGAATATCCAGGGGTATGGTAAACCCCCCACAGAAAACATCATCACAAGGTAAGTAATTCCCACCGAAAGAATCCCAGAGAATGAATGTCAAATTTCAAAATGTCCCAGATTGTAATACAATATCTATAAACAATGTTCTTGAATTATACTTCCAGGCGAAGAGGAAGGGAAAGGTCTCTCAGTTTCTCCACATGGCAGTCAGCATCAGTATTTCGACTCTGCGACATGGCCTCGAAACAGGACAGAATTTCATGTTCCCCCTCGACCGGTTTTCCCAATGCTATCTGGACGAGCAGCCTGTAGTTGTAGTACCTGACCGTTCTCAAAATCGAGGATGAACTATTTGGATTTGATTTCACGGAGCCAATCGATGTTCCCGGCAGTGCAAAAATATCATACAGATCCAGCAGATCGTGTAGATTAGCATCAGATGGGCCATGAAGAGAGTAGTCCAGCCTCAAACCGAGACTCGCCCAGTGTGCTTTTCGAGTCTCCGAATCCTTGTGCTTCCAGTTCTTCGGAGGCCAAGACACTTCCTCTTTTCCAACCTGAATGCTTACCACCCCATCCCGGTCCCATTGCCTCCTGGCCGCTGGCACCAGCGGCATACAGCCAAGCTCCAAGATATTTAACGCCCTACGCTGGATGTCGGTTTTGCCCTCGTTGACAGTTGGAGACACAGAGACTTTTACTGCAGAGGCAAGTGAGTCTGAACCAGCATTGTTATTATTGGCTTCATGGTAGCTGGTTGACTGGTCCATTTGTGGAAGCGCATCACATTGAACCTCAGAGCTCCTTCTACTAAGGCCAAGGGCAAGGGGAGATGGAGACCTTGAATGTTGGGTTGCCGGGCTGATAGCTTCAGTCTCAGGGAATGGGATTTGTGAAGTGACACTGTTGCATGGAGGTATACCTATCGATGAGGTGGCTGTGACAGGTGGATTCGCAGGTTGAATTCCCTTTACGGAGAAAACTGGCTGTAGCGTAATCAGGGCCGGTGTTAAGTCACCCACCTCACAGTCCCCGTAAATTATTGGATGATCCAGTGTTTGTTCCTTTCGACAATGTCCAGCCGAGGGGGCTGCACAGGTGGAGGATTCAGATGGTTCATCTTGCAAGGGTGTTGTTGCAGATTGTACTAAACTGGTGGATTCTGAATTCCCGAATGAAGGCTTGCTCCAACACACTACCGACTTTATATAGCGGCGATCAATCTTGAGTGCCAATGACAAGGCCTTGAATAATGCAG
Organism: Hanleya hanleyi; assembly: GCA_036873755.1. NCBI lineage: Eukaryota > Metazoa > Mollusca > Polyplacophora > Lepidopleurida > Hanleyidae > Hanleya > Hanleya hanleyi. The sequence goes on from JAVTVY010032815.1 coordinate 8,655, forward strand.
TCGACTCAATCTTTCTGCCTGCATTGACTGGCAGAACATGCGACGATGTTAGGGTGGCCATTTTCCTTGTCATTGTCGCTGTTGTTTTAAGGTCAGAAAGAATGTTCTCTCCAAGTTCGGCCTTGTACCATCCACCATCAGGTGAGTGGCACCACACCACGAAACCGTCAGGCTTGACCTCAATCTTGGCCACCTCCAGATTAATATCAGCCTTGGGATCAGACGGAGAATATTCCAGAGACACATTACGCTGCTTACGTGCAGGCCCTTCACGGTACGGGCGCGCCCAGCCATCTTCCCACTGACAAAGAGACCTAGTTGACCTCTTGGTCTCATTGAGCCAACGTAGCATGAGATGCCTTGCCTCTTCAGACTCTCTAGATGACCAGACCGGTTTGGAGATGACAGCTACATAGTCCTCTGGTGTTGTCGTAAACCAGAATCCGTTTGGTTCGGAAAATACACCAGGTGGTAAATGCCTGACTGCCCCACTGTGTTCCATCCGGACATGGTTCTTTATGTCAACTGACCGCCTAAACCTATTCTCGCCGTCAACACAGAAGGGGCATATTACTTCCAACTTCCGGTGGGTCACAGATTGCAGATGTTGCTTTAATTCTTTTTTGGAATTCAGCTCCCGTGGGCAGTAACGGCATTGGAATGCACTCGGAGAGGCCATTCTGGAAGTACAAGAGCAGTGAGATTATCACCATGAAAGCAGTAATTGGATGTCAGCACATGATTATCACCCCTGATAATTGTAATTTGTGAGTACCCCGCATAACCTATATTTCCTTGATTAGGTTTAGAAGTAACAGAATCAACCACATGGAACCATTATGGACCTTGCTCGCCCCAAACGAGCAACCAGTACTCCCCCAAGGAGTACTTCAGCAGCACTATAACCAATGCACGCCAGGCCTAGGCTGATCAGACCCACCCTGACCCTGCATAACTGTGGCTACCCCCAAGGCATCCCAGTTCCCATATATATATGCTACCCTCCAGATCCATCCTCTAAGTTTTCCATTGACCCAAGTGATTCTGTACTACATGCCATCCTGTTCAATATAGTGTATTGTACCAAAATTCAATCATCCATCTCCTTGTACTGCCTTCCCCAAGTAGGAGATTTTCTCCCCCTGTACTCCATTAGGCGATCGATGTGAAACACTTTCGGCTGTTGCCTTGGAGATTTCTTCACCAGGTAAGTAAGATCATCTATTTTCTTAATGACAACGAATGGACCTTTCCACCGTGTCGTGAGTTTCGAACAAACACCTGTCCTTCTGACAGGGTTGTACAGCCAAACAGCCTGTCCAGCTTTGAAGGTCCGTTTCTTGGACTGTGTATCATAGTGTTTCTTGCGGTATTCTGTTTTGCGTTTTAGGACAACACGAGCCACTTCATGAGCTAGTTGTAAACTTTGGTGGAGTTCCGATGTGTACTGTTCAGGATCAATATGAGAATCACAATCCCGAGGTGACTGTATGAGTGCCTGCAGGGGCATGACTACTTCCCGACCAAATACCATCATGTTGGGAGATTTCTGTGTGCTAGGATGCTCAGATGCCCGGTATGCCATCAGTACCTGGGGAAGAAATTCATCCCACCGGCGTTGTTGTTTCTCACAATACATTGTAAGCATCTCGGCTAGTGTCCGATTAAACCTCTCCACAGTGCCGTTTGCCTGAGGTCTCATACTTGTTGTCCGTGTTTTGTCTATTTGCAGGAGCTCGCACATTTTTCTAAAGAGATCAGATTCAAAATTTGTACCCTGATCTGAATGTACCTGTAATGGCGTTCCAAACCTACAAACAAAGTTGTTCACTAAGGCTTTAGCAACGGTAGAAGCTTCCTGATCTGGCATAGGAACGGCTTCTGTCCATTTCGTAAAACAGTCCACAATAACCAACAGATACTTGTTGCCACTGTTTGTAATTGTCAGAGGTCCTAAAATGTCCACAGCGACCCTCTCCATAGGCTCACCGACAAGATATTGTCCCAAAGGTGCTCGACCTAAATCCTTAGGGGTCTTCCTTGCAGTACATTTATCACACCTGATACAGTAGTCCCCAGCATCGCGTTTCATGGCAGGCCAGTAAAATGCCTGTTCAATTCGACTTAGCATCTTGTCAACCTTGAGATGCCCAGCAGAGGGAACATCATGATAGCACCTGAAGACATCATCTCTGAGTGCTTGAGGCACTATCAACTGGTGCAGTGTCTTTCCATTATCACCGATCCACACTCGATGTAACATGCCACCAAATATTTCCAAACGTTCCCACTGCCGCCATAACGTTTTGAAAGTACTGGATAGATGTGAAATTGTGGACCACTCTGGTCGTCCCTTCCCTTCTTCACAGGCTAGCAAAATTGGACCCACGTCACGATCCTCTATCTGCTTTGACCGTACTTCACAGGGTGCCCAACCCTCCAGGATTGCCATAGTCTGTTTGAGCCCATCATGTGCAGGTTTCTGACTTCTAGTTACCACCAAAGCGTGCCCTGTAGCCATTTCGTCAAGCTCACTATCAGATTTAGGAACAGAGACTGTTATTTCACAAGGATCCTCTTCTAAGGCATCATTAAGATGCTGCTGTTTGTTGCACACTTTGCATGGCCTCCTTGACAGTGCATCTGCATTTGCATGGCTATGTCCCGCCCTGTGTGTTACCTCCATGTTGTATGTCCCTAATATTTCCAGCCATCTGGATGTCTGACCAGTCGGTTGCTTGAGATTCTTCATCCAACTCACTGCAGCATTATCAGTTCTCAACAGGATCCTTTGCCCATAAATATAGGGGTAAAAATGTTTGAGTGCCACTATCACAGCAAGAAGTTCCTTCCTTGTAACACAGTATACTCGTTCATGCTTATTTAGCACCCGACTCATATAAGCTATGACTCGTTCTGAGCCATCCTGCTCCTGGGACAGCACTGCTCCAGTTGCAAAATCACTGGCATCGGTGTCCAAGATGAAGGGTTTGTTAGGGAGGGGATAAGCCAGTATTGGAGGTGTTAATAAGGCTTCTTTAAGCTCCCTAAATGCTTGTTCACACTCTGCATTCCAGTTGAATTTAGCTCCTTTTTCGGTGAGCTTGTGGAGGGGTCGTGCCATTGCTGCGAAACCATTGACAAATCGACGGTAGTATGAACAAAGTCCCAGGAAGCTCCTGACTTGCTTGGCATTCTGTGGTTGTGGCCATTCCTGAACTGCACACAGCTTATCTGGGTCTGTTTCGACACCTTCCTGGGATACTTTATGTCCCAGAAATTTTGTTTCCTTTTGGAAGAGACTGCACTTCGATGGTTTCAATTTCAAATTTGCCTCTTTTAGTCGCTTGAGGACTCGCTCTAACCTTTCTAGCGCTTGCTGGAAAGTTTCACCAGGGATCAAAATATCATCGATATACAGTATGCACTCTTCCCAATGGAGCCCTCTGAGTACATCCTCCATCAGTCTCTCGAAGGTAGATGGCGCATTTGCTAAGCCAAAAGGCATGACCGTAAATTGGTAGAGACCCTGCCTGGTCGTGAACGCGGTTTTCGGACGATCCTCTTCTGCTAGGGGGATCTGCCAGAATCCAGAGTGTAAATCAAGACAACTGAACCAGCGAGCACCTGAGAGAGAGTCCAGACACTCATCTATCCTCGGCAGAGGATAGGCGTCCTTCCGAGTTACATCATTCACCCTTCTGTAATCTACACAGAATCGTGTACTTCCATTTTTCTTGGTGCAGAGAACTATGGGGGAGGCCCAAGGGCTAATGGATGGTTCGATGATACCACGGTTACTCATCTTCTGTATCTCTTCTTTCTCAATGGCTTGTTTCCCGAGTGGTAGTCTACGGGGTGGTTGTCTTATAGGTGCTGCGTTTCCTGTATTAATTGTGTGTTTCACCCGATCTGTGCAACCCAGGTCATCTGATGATTGTGCAAATACAGATTCGTTCCTAATAAGGAGTTCCGCTAATTTTGCCCTCTGTTCTGGAGTTAGGTAAGTTGAACTGCGTGCCATAAGATCCTGAAGATGCTCGGGCACAGAGTCAGATTTGGGACACTCATTATTGCTTGCTATTGCCGCACACTGTATCTCACCTGAGTTGTCTTCATAAAATGATTGACATGTCCCTAGTCGTGTTCCTGGATAAAGAGTAACATCATCACTATTGTGATTTATGAGTGGTATCGCCAAATCCGATGCCCGGGTATCAATTATACCGTTCACCATTCGGAAGCCTTTCTCCTGATACAGTCCCATAGAAGGTTCCACTACTGCAGATGCAGCCAGACTCCCACACTTTGGAACACTGATAGGCACCCAGGCAACTGAGTGTCCAGGTACTGTCGTAAATTCACGAACCTGTACTAAACAGGTCATTTGTGCCTCCCCGCCTATCCAACACGGGATAGGGGCCTCTTTAGTATCCAGTCTCAGCCAGTTATAATCGATCCTTGAAACGTACTGTAGTAGAAAATCTTGCCCCAGTATTCCTGGCACAGTAATGTCACATACCACAACCACATGTCGATATGTTGTATTTCCTAGCTGTAATTCCATTTCAGCTTTACCATACAGTTTAAGTTTCTCACCATTAGCTCCCTGGATACTATCTGACAATATCGTAATTTCTGGCCTACATTCCACTGATACACAGTTGAAAACTTCCGAAGACAGAAGTGTTGTAGTCGACCCACTGTCGACTAGGAAGTCCACTGGGTTTTCTAGTCCATGAATAAAGCAAGACACAAACAAACCATTTTCCCATTTGTTAACCCTATTACTGAGCTGACCTACACGAATCGTACATCTCTGGTTACTTTCTGTATTAGCCTCACCCATATCACTCTCCATAACATGCGTTTTCCCACTGCTGTTCGACTCAGGCCTCTCCCCTCCCGTCCTCCTCCGGCCTACAAGTGAGACGGGCCCCCGTTTCCCTGTGAAACTGCCGTGGTCACAGGAGTTTCAGGTGGTGACCTAGATTTTTGCGGGCAGACTCTGCAGTAATGGTCGGCCGATCCACAAATATAACAGTTCCCCCCTCCTCGCCGGTAACTAGGATTACGGCTATTGCGGTAACCATTATTGGTACTATTAGTACCTCTATATCTGGATTCACCCGATCCACTTCCGCTCTCTAACTTCTCTATGCGCTGTAGGATTTCTTGCAGATTTCCAAATCAGCATTGCCTACATTTATTTCTTTCTGTTGAGTGGTATTATCTCTAGATGTTACCACTCTAACTGCCGATATTTTCTTTTTTTCTTTATCACCCACTAGGGCTTCGTAACGCTCTATGACGTCTACTGCATCTGCCACAGTCCTACATGACTTGTCAAAGCATCGACATTTCATTTCCACTGTAATACTTCTATACAGCTGATTTAGAGCCAGGGCTTCTTGTGCGCGAACCCCCAGGTTAGGATATGCTTTTTGCGCCATTTGGCGTAGATCATCACCCAAGGCAGAAACCGATTCATCTATTTGACGTACCCTTCCCTCTAGTTTTGTTAGCCATTTATTTTGCTGGCGGCT
>JAVTVY010032816.1:0-13704 GCA_036873755.1 Hanleya hanleyi
ACCCTGTGCGACATATTACTACTTTTACACATCGGTAAAAGGAATAACATTACAGCCCGAATCATAACGGACTGAAATTATTGAACCAGCACAGGGGCTTGGACTAGAAAGAGGGGGAGGGGGTTGTTTTTGTCGTTGGCGACCCTGTGCGACATATTATTACTTTTACACATCGGTAAAAGGAATAACATTACAGCCCGAATCATAACGGACTGAAATTATTGATATTTACCTATTGTTTACCTAGGTATGTGTGCGGGGGTTGGTGTTATATTTTTTTTATTTTTGTGCTTTTCAGTTTTTAGAAGTTTTCCCTTTCGGAAAGATGGGGTGGTTCTGAAAAGAACCTTTAGAATATGTAAGCGATTACATCGTTGGGGGCAGTTGGCGTTGTCTTCTCACAGTACACACCGGGCATACCAAGGCTATGAATTCACACACTAGGGGGTTGTAATCGTCCCGACACTCTGGTATTTGGGCATGTCGATGTATACAAGCTACACACAAAGCCTGATGCCCACATGGGAAAATAGCGTATTTGGCAAAGTGGTTACAGCATTCCACGCAGTGTAAATAGGAGGCTGCTTGGCGTTCTGTGTTGGATACCAGTGTTGTTGTTATTGCGGAAGCGTAGTGGATGACGTATTCGTTTTCTTTCTGGCTTATTTTTCTTGTGTTCTCTCTTATTCTCTTTTTTCTTGCGTCTTTTCTGTTTTTTCTCGCCTCTTTTCCCTTTCTATTTTTTCTGGCGTCTTTTCTGTGTTTTCTTGAGTCTTTTCTGTTTTTTCTTGAGTCTTTTCTTTTTTCGGGTACTGTGGTTTTTAAGTCTTTCCTCTTCTCCTCATCTTCTCCTTCTTCTTCTTCTTCTGTTTCTGTTTCATCATCATCTTCTCCTGTTTCATCATCATCTTCTTCTGTTTCTTCTTGTGCCGTTTCTCCTGCTTTTTCTTTAGCTTGGGGGCTTTGTTGTTGTTTCAACATAGCTTCTAGCACGCGGTCCATGTCGTCAAAACGTTGGTATTGGACTGTGGTAAGATCCGGTGTCGCTGCTGGGAAGTGACTAAGATGCGGTGTGGCTGCTGGGGGGTCACTAAGATGCGTTGTGGCTGCTGGGGGGTCACTAAGATGCGGTGTCGCTCCTGGGGGTGTTGATTAGGGTGGTCCTGGGGTTCGTCTTTAAATAAGTCTTCCATTATAGCATCCAACCATGGCTCGTCATGTACGATATTAATGATGTTGCCGAGCGCTTGTACTTCATCATCATCATGATTTGTGATCAAGTCTGATATGTCAATATCCATGATTTCAGCCAGGGATGACTCCATGACTGGACTCTTGAAAAGCTGCTGCACGTCTAGTAAATACTGCGCGCTATTTATAGTGTAAGGCGCGTCAGCGAAATTTTTATATTTTTTTTGTGATCACTTACGCTGGAGAAATATTTTTGTGTTTCTTTTCCAATTTTAAACGGGTGTGATTTTGCAATAAATGCGAGTGCACGTATAAATTTTATTTCAAGTTGAACTGGGGCAACTGATGGTGTAGCATTTAAAAATTTAGCAGGGTAGCGGTAGACTAAGCCACTATTTTTAATGATTTTATCGATTTTTAGACGCGTAACGTTATGGTGTGGTAGTGTGGAAAACCCGGTACACTGGAAATAAATCGGTTTTCCTGGGTAAAAATACGTCAAGTATGTTGGTCACAGCCTTATAATATCACCCTGAAAATTGTAGCTGGTTTATCGAAAGAAAACTATGAAATTTTATCCTTGGGGCTACGGTAACACAGCACTATACAGTGTGCAAGCAAAAATGTGAGTACAGCTATGGGTGTCAAATGGGAAAAATTTCCTAGTTTTTTTTCTTTTCGATAAACATGCTGCAGTGAACTCACATTTATTGCAAAAAATGAGACCCGTTTTAAAGTTGGAAAAATAAAACACAACATTTTTTAGCAGATACCACCATCTTGCACCCACTCACACCGGCCGCCATCTTAAACCCACCACCCACCACCACAAGCCGCCATCTTAAACCCACCACCCACCACCACAAGCCGCCATCTTAAACCCACCACCCACCACCACAAGCCGCCATCTTAAATTTTTTGTGCTCACTTACGCTGGAGAAATATTTTTGTGTTTCTTTTCCAATTTTAAACGGGTGTGATTTTGCAATAAATGCGAGTGCACGTATAAATTTTATTTCAAGTTGAACTGGGGCAACTGATGGTGTAGCATTTAAAATTTTAGCAGGGTAGCGATAGACTAAGCCACTATTTTTAATAATTTTATCGATTTTTAAACCCGTAAGGTTATGGTTAGGTAGTGTGGAAAACCCGGTACACTGGAAATAAATCGGTTTTCCTGGGTAAAAATACGTCAAGTATGTTGCTCACAGCCTTATAATGTGGCCCTGAAAATTGTAGCTGGTTTATCGAAAGAAAACTATGAAATTTTATCCTTGGGGCTACGGTAACACAGCACTATACAGTGTGCAAGCAAAAATGTGAGTACAGCTATGGATGTCAAATGGGGAAAATTTCCTAGTTTTTTTCTTTTCGATAAACATGCTGCAGTGAACTCACATTTATTGCAAAAAATGAGACCCGTTTTAAAGTTGGAAAAATAAAACACAAAATTTTTTAGCAGATACCACCATCTTGCACCCACTCACACCGGCCGCCATCTTAAACCCACCACCCACCACCACAAGCCGCCATCTTAAACCCACCACCCACCACCACAAGCCGCCATCTTAAACCCACCACCCACCACCACAAGCCGCCTAGACTATAAATAACGCGTAGTATGTTGCCATTTATTCACAACTACAATCATGGGTACAAGACGAAGACTATTCACCGATCCTAGAGACCCTAGAGAACCTAGAGAACACAGAGAGGTGATTACGAGTGGAGATGAACATAACGATGGTGGAGTGGCAATAATTACAAGCTTTCAGCAGGTTATTGCCGACGAAACGATGATACGGCGAAGTGAAGAACAACTGGAAGCGCTGCGGAGGGAGGCAATGGAAGAAGATGCGAGGTTGATAAGACAACGAATTCAAGAACAAGACCAAGAAATCAGGAGGATGGTGATGGAAGAAGAAGATCAGGATATAACTGATGAAGAAGAAGAACTCCCCTGGTTAAACAGTAACAGACCTCCAGCAAATACAACGGCTACTCAAACTCCGATTATAACGACGTCGGCTTCCGAAACAACGTCGGCTACCGAAACAACAACAACAACACCACAACCACCACCATGCTCTTGGGCCGAGGTAACCCGCCTGAACGAACAGATTAATCACATGAGACAAGACATGAATCAAATGGACGTTATGATTTCAAAACAAGAAGAAGACCTACAGAAGGAAGAAAGTAAATCAAGCTGCAGTGTGTGTACAGACGAGGAAAGCCTGTACGCCCTATTTCCGTGCGGGCATTTATGCCTATGTGAAGAATGCTGGGTGACGCTAACATGTATAGGGGACATGTGCCACTGCGCTTAAACGGACGAACAGCATTTAAAAATCAAGTGTCCCGTGTGTAGGAAGCAGGTAGCCGGGGTAAAGAGAATTTACCGCTCCTAAAACAAGTGTCGTAACACTTTTCCAAAGGCCCTTTTCAGGGCCACCCCATCTTTCCGAAAGAGGAAACTTCTAAACTCAAAAAGCACCCAAAAAATAACACCAGCTCCCATCATCCCCCCTATGAAAAAATTTTTTTAAATTTTTTTTAAAAATTTAAAAAAAAAAATATAAAAAAAAAAAATGAACACTAACAAAACATTTTTTAATTTTCTACTATTTTTTATTAACACAAATAGAATGAACGTGTTCACCAGGGTATTGAATTTAATACAATTATACGCTATGAAGGCGCTTCAATGCACAATGAACATAAAATGAACATAGTGTAGGAATACGTGAGGAGAGAAGCCGTATTTTCAGCTTGAGCAAGACTGGCAGATGATAATGTCTGAATGTTCCAATGCAATAAGACTTGAAAATGCTCAATATTTATACAACAAGACAATAGAACGAACGTCTTCAACTCTGAGTATTGAATTTTAATACAATTAACAGTAAAAACTCTGAGTATTGAATTTTAATACAATTATACGCTCTCAAGCCACTTCAATGAACGTGTAGGAATACGGTAAATGTTTTTCAACACTACACTTGTTCAATAGTTCTGCAACAAGACTTGTTTGAACTCATCATCGTCTTTCCGCCCCTGGTGCACGTAGATGTAGGTAGCAATCTCTTCACGTGGAATTCTGGGAGGGCAGGCAGCTTCCAACGCCAGGGCAATTTGCGCCTCGGTCACGTCCTGTAGTGCCTCAGTGATCAGTGCGTATGAGGGTACACTATTGTCCACACACGTATGCATGTTTATCGGACTGTTATTTCCACAGCCTGCACATGCTTGGATACGCAAGTGTCGAATGCGAGGTCTGATAAGATCCAGGACTGTGTCGATGTACTTCTTATAAATATAGTGAGACACCTGGTAAGCCAGGGCTTGACGAATTGTAGCTGTGAGACTTTGCAACTTCCGCCACGCCGTTAATTTCAAGGTGACACCCTGAGGACAAGGAACACGCTCTTGCGTATCTAACCTCATTTTCCATTTGCGGATATGCACCAGGAGGTGGTCGTTGAAATTGGCACAGCTGACAAAGATGTCGTCACCCACATAAAATTTCGCTTCGTCAATTCCCCCGTCGCGAATAACCGCATCGATGGCGTAATCAAGGGTCTCCAGTTTTTGCCAGGTGTCCAAGGTCAAGGCAATATGCCTACTGGGTCTGTCGTTAAAGCCCGATGCGTTAAAATGCACTTCTTCGTCTTTGACACTCACAGTTAAATAGGCTGAGAGCTCCCAAATGTCCGTGTGGGCTGCCTGGTAGGCCGGCTGGATAATGTTATTGATATCCTGCACAGACATAGGAAGTTGCACCTCTTCTTTCACAGGCTCAGGCACTTGCTGGGGTACTGGCTGAAGCACTGACTCAGGTATTTCTAAAGGTGTTAGTCGGGGCCGTTTGGGTCATGCAGTGCGTTTGGCAGGTACACCAGACGCTGGGTGCGTACGTTTGCTAGCTGTACGCTCTTCGGTGGTATCCATGACTAAGATATCATCATCTTGTATAACGGGGGGCTTCAAGTAGATCTGCTAGTTCTTCATTTCCCGTGATCTTCAACCCCGCCACGAAGGCTAGAAATGCATAGGCGGTAAAGCGCGGTACACCATCGATGAGGGCTGTGTTTTGTGCTGAAGTGGTTTTCTCAGCCATGATTTCTTCGACACGCAATTTCAGGAGTATGTTTTCCTCCATAAGGAAATCACATAATTCGCCCACATGCTGCATCTCATCAATCAGGCGAACACGGTACTTTCCAAGCTTCACTAAAAATGATGATGACTCCATGACTATGGGCTCAGGCTGATGAGCAACTGCTACGGTGTAATAGTCTCCTGAATTTGCACTCGTAAAATGAAAAAAAGTAAAAGGTTCTACACAGCTCATACAAACAGGCAAGCAGGCTGGCTGGCTGGCTAGAGGTGAAGCAGACAGGCAGGCAGGCAGGCAGGTAGGCAGGCTGGTCAGGTCAGGTGAGTCAGAGTGCTCCGCAGGGTAGTGCAATGAATACACCCCACCCCTAAAAATCGCCTCCTTTTATACGTTTTTCTACAATCCGCCATCTTAAACCCACCACCCACCACCACAAGCCGCCATCTTAAACCCACCACCCACCACCACAAGCCGCCATCTTAAACCCACCACCCACCACCACAAGCCGCCATCTTAAACCCACCACCCACCAACACAAGCCGCCATCTTAAACCCACCACCCACCACCACAAGCCGCCATCTTAAACCCACCACTCACCACCACAAGCCGCCATCTTAGGGCTCCCCTAGCTCCAAAACGGCTATTTCCATACCCTTCGGCCACCGCGCATGCGCACAATGCCGATATTTCAATCCCACACCCAGCCCATTAGATGCCCCCTCACCTAAGCTTCACTTTGATACCTCACTCGACCCACAAGCCGCCATCTTAAACCCACCACCCACCACCACAAGCCGCCATCTTAAACCCACCACCCACCACCACAAGCCGCCATCTTAAACCCACCACCCACCACCACACATGACCCCATGTGACACAATACTCGCTTCTGATTGGCTGTCGCGTGACGTCACAGAGGTCATATGCAAATTTCTGAGGTCAATCGACCTCTATCTGCCCTTTGCATACTACTCAAAACCTCCACAAACTCAGTCATTTTGTTGAACACATTACACTATCAGTTATCAGACATTGCTTCTCTGGAATCATCTGTGAATTCATACAATATCTCAAGTGGAGCCCACGACTTTCATCAGAAATGGATGGAGGGAGGTTCCGCGCATCGGTTCCAACTTCGGAGCATCTGCATCTACCCTCATTTCTATCACTTCGAGTCGGATGCAGGCCACTGAAATGCGTGATCATTAGCTAATTAATATCCATGTTGTCATAATCACGCGCTCATTAGTGAAGATCAACTCTATACAGGTGGTTGATAATTTGAAATTGGCCCTACCCACATGTTTTGGAAGAGTCCTGAATGAAGGATGGATATTTAGCCGTCTTGTTTCCATGTGGCACTTGACTAATACTGCGCAATGGTACAATTACAACTTTTACACGCACACATAGAATATATCTGTATAAACACGAGTTAGTCTCTTGCAAGAGAGAAACGGTCAGTAGTTTACAATGATACCTCCCAGACATCATGATGTTCTCATCCTCCAATCCGTACCACTAACCGGTATTCCTTTATCGAAATGAATTCCCGAGCCTGTCTAGAGTATTATGTACAGTGTGTAAATCATGCTTTGATTGTGACGGCTCAGATGGCGTGGCATGTGACGTGACCTTTGAACATTCGGTGCGCGTGCGCGGGGATGGATGTCATTTCCGGGTGACCGTTGACGTGAAAGGTAATCGCGATTATGCCCACTCGCTAGTGTAGCATGTTTGAGAGGTGTAGGGACGTGGTTTTCTAGTGACTATATTCGCGTGGGTATCCAATGAATGCCCTTAACTTCAAACTGACATTAACATGACCTCTCTAGCTCTAAATTGCACATTGTCCAGGTACCATAATCATGAGGGAAACCAGTCCTCATTCGACAGCACACGGCAACGGTTGATTCACTCATGTGGTATCGAGCGGTGTTTTGGAGTACGTTTGCAGAGGGCGATGATAATGAGAGGGGCTGCCAGATTGGAAAGGTTCACAGACGCGGTACTCATGAAATTCGACTTGGAGTGAACGCATGGTGTCAACCAGTATTACGGGTATGTAACAGCCATCCCAACCGGGATACCACTGTAGATCCGATGTATATCTAAAGATCGATGAAGCTTATGCCACGTGTGATGACCATGGCTGACACGTGCATGGTGATATATGGCACTCTTGTCAGTCCTACTTCGTGAGACTACCTGGGATTTTCAAATACGGTTTCCGTTTGAGTAGATAATAAAACAGTCAATCAGCGATGACTTTACACCAGTCTGGGCCAGGGTTAGATACAGCGATATAAGCTTGCGGTCTTTAGACTTATCGTGTATCTGTTAAGTAGAATGTAGAAGCAACGTCATTTCTGTTCCTACTGTCCAGTTAACCAATCCTCTCCACCGTACAGCACGCTAATCTGGAGTACGTTGTCACACAGTGACCAGGCGCGACGGCACTTCCTTTTGACAGCGCTGGCCACCATCGAAGTGCTGAGCCTGACCCTGTGGTGATGACAACACCACCCAATCCAAACCGACCTGAAGACGGCTTTTTGCAGAGGCTCACTTTTTCTTTTCGAAAGAAAGGCGGTTAACTGAGCACTTGCAATGGACTAAAATCCCAGACCCAGCACTATATTTGTATTCCGCACTTTTGAGATGATTCTTTTGCCTCCATTATCTTCAATCATCCACCATTGTTCCACGAGCTTCACCTCTTCCATCATCCCCCACTCTTCAATTAGCCACCATTTAGCCGCTGTCGTCTTAACGAAGTAACGCTTGTCGACGCCCATCCTCACGCAGTATTAACGTCTGTCGACGCCCGGCTTAAAGGTTCTACCAAATGGCCCCCATACCCCATAATTTTTCATGCTAAATTGTTGTAAAAGGTTTATAGCAGTCACCATAGAGGACTGCCATATGAATCAGGATATCCCATTGATTTTGAATGTCACTTCAGATCATGGTATTTTGAGAAGGATTATTATAGAACGACGTGGTTTCCGCGTATTTTGCTTATGGTTTGTCTTGTTTCAGCTCAACAGTAATACGGAAAACATAGGTCTAGATCTATGGTTGGCCGCAGGGATCAAAACTACGTCTTTGCAGCCAATCAAGAAGCTAAGATTCATAGCGTCTCCCTTCCCTCGCGACACGCTATGAATCTTAGTTACCAATGAAGCACCCGCTGCAAACAAATCATTTTTGATTCTACATCCAAATAAGGTTTTTTATGCATACGCACTATAATTCAACCAATCGAATCTTCGGAATTTTGGATAACATAGATCGCTTCCGCTACCAAAATGTTGACTTCCATTACCAGATGGAGCTGCATCCTGTGCAAAAAGCCCAACCACTGAAACGGAGGGTTAAGCCCAACGCACACGGCGAACGTTTCATCTCGAAGCAAACCGCCAGCTCCACAAGTATAGACTCGGCTCAATCCCTTGTCACATACGCGCGGCACTCCAGTTGATTGGTTAATAGTTGAAAAATGATCCGAGAAATATTCACAGTCACCGCACACAGACGACAAAAACTTGTTTCAGGGCAAAACATGTTCGCAGTATCAAACAAGTTTGATCTTCCGAACATTTGTTCCGAACAGTTGTTTTCTGTTTTTGGGCCCCAAACACAGCAGACAAAAACAGCAATAAAAGTTTAAATATTCGAGTTTAATCGAAGCATTTTTTTTAATATGACCTTTGTTTACAGCTGATATAAATAACTTCTAGGTTTTCCCTAAAATATTTTAAAACTTGAAATACCTATCGTGGAAATTTCAAACCCATTAGAATCTCCCAGATTTTCTAATTTCCTCTCACTACGTATTTTATTGACTTTCATAGTTGCGCGATCATTGTAATCTAAACATTCATATCTTCAAAACAAGCAAAACAATTTACGATATAAGAGACACTTGTGGGGGAAGTGCATGGGGTAAAACGGAATCTCTAACTTTGAGCTCCATAAACTGTGGTCATGATATGCCAACAGGTGGAGTTTAAAGGCACACACTCAGAATTTAGAAAGCCGACAAAATGCTGTTTATCCAGGTGCTTTTTACCTTTTTGTAGGGGCAAACCACTTTTTTTTTGGCTGATGATCCGTTTTTCCCCACTAGTAGGAACAAAACGGACCGCCATGTGGGGCAAAATGTACCTATGCATGTGTTCCGTTTTGCCCCAGTAGGAAACATAATGTTAATCTTACAATAATCTTAACAAAACACCCTCCTAGTTGCTCGTCATAATTTGGCTATTTCGCCAAAATGAAAAAGTGTTGAATGTGGCGTCCTAAAGTCATTTTAACAGTCCAAAACAGCTATATTTTATTATTTATATCCTTCGAGTTTGAATAATATAGTATTTCTGAGCACTTATTATTTGCTATCCTTAACCGATTAATGGTCAATATATCTGATAAAATTTGACGAATTAATTTGTATTCCTTGGTCACCCAAAACAAAACAGATTTGCCAAATCACTCTAACGTGTGCCGGGTCGGTTAATGAACGGGACGCAGCTGAGCTTAGTCTTGTTAAATGGTAGAGTACAAGCTGTCAGGCCACGGTCCCTGCCGGCACTAGTCCTTGCCAACCAGAGATTCACTTCGGCCTGTCACCTTGTCTGGATCGAGAAAGTAGGAGAGTGTAGAGACAACCAAGGCTGATATACAAAGTCAAATAATGAGCAATAATATTCAGGCAAATACAGAATGATCACGAGTAAAGATGTAAATATGTATAGTTATTATATACACGCGCCGTGTAAAGGGCGGCCTGGCTGCTGGCCCTTTTACCACGGTATTTTATCGTAGGGGCAGCCTGGTCGCTGGCTCTTTTCTTCATACGGAATGTCATTGGAGTGGAGCTGAGCATAGCCGCTCGACGTCCTTCTTTCTTCTGTCGTTGGAGCGAGGCTATGGATATAGCGGCTCTCTTCCCTCTAAAAGGTAGGTATATCTTCCCCAGAAAGCGTCGTGGCTTCCCACCATGGATATGCCCGTCTTCCCCTCACAGGTATGTATGGTCCTAGAGAGCAGTTCGTCTTCCCATCATGGATACGCTTGTTCACCTTGTAGGTACGTATTTCCAACGTGGATTCGTCTGCTTCTCTCTGTAAGTAACCCTCTCTTCAAGTCAGTACTAGTCTTCTACCACCCGTTTCAAGGTGAAAATGCTCTCTGACAGCGTTATGCCGCTCTGCCGTGAACACGCCAGGATCTATGACCGATAAAAGACTTCCTTCGATAGACTTCCTTCAACGTCTCAGATCACGTTGGGCACACCGGTTCTCGTCAGATCACCGAAGTTAAGCAACGTTGAGCTTGGTCAATACTTGGATGGGTGACCGGGTGCTGTACTGGCTGGGCTGATCAGTGTCCAGGATAATAGGAACTGTGGACACTCTCGTGTTCTGGGACATGTAGGCACCGTCGTGGTATGACTGAAAAAATGTTGAAAGCGACGCTAAATCCTACAAATTCCTACTCCTTCTTCCTTCGAGCTCCAATCAGGTAGGTGCAGTTGGATCGTAGGTATCTCCAGTATAGTACTTCCATGTATCAGCAGCCCAATTCCATCAGTCGCGCCCGAACGCAAACCCAGCATTCGCCGACAATACTGCTGCTCAATACCAATTACTAATACTACAGTCGCTGGACTCCCTTTCTTCCCTTTTCTTCGTACAGGCTCCGTCCAGCGATTACGTATCTGCATGCAATACACTGTTAAGTATCTGAGCCCAGTACTATAATGGTATAATTACCTGGTTGCAGTTCAGATCAAAAGCGATTTCCATGCCCGATCTCCGCCTTTTATACACATAAGGCCACGTACATGTAACGTCTTGATGCCCGGATGAAATACCTCACTTTCCCGCAGCGCCATCTGCACTTTCCAGTCAATGACAACCTACAATATTGCACAAGTTAGGAAAGATAACTCAAACCAATTATCACGAAGCAGACTTTAGGGGAATTCCACACTTCGAGTTTCACTTTCGTTACCGCTGATTATATCGATGTCTTCAGTTTCTGTGTCAGCGGGAACATTTGGTAACGTTCTCTGTTGATATCACAGACCAGAATGGATATAAATACTGGGCGGTGAGTTGATTCGATTCGGGCTTTTGTTTAGTCCTGATTTAACGTTTGGGGATAACCAAATTCGTTACATCACAAACGGAAGAAAAATTATGGTGCGCAATTTCCGTTTTCTTATTGGTTCCCTACATGAAATTTGAACCAAACAGTCACAGGCGCTTGCTGTTGGTCAGTAATTAATTATGATATTAATATTTATATATAGTCTCCTCCTAATCCATTAATAGGAGAGTATATTAATATCATAATTAATAATTGACCAACAAGTATAATTAATGAATAACCATTAATTAACATTATTTCACTTTGAGTCTTATCAAATTGCTGTTGCCTTTGAGCCCTTAACATAAATTTGTTATGGTATTCAGATGTGTGGTCCAAGGGAGACAATCGTCCTGGGATAGGTGAATTGTCCCCCCTTTGACCATTGTTTTATTGTAGGATGGATCCATCCACTCGGAATGCGGGGTGAGGACACGTGACCTCGTCTGCCACGAGGTTATGGTAAGTGCTTCAGGCGAAGCAAGTTCATATTGCACGGCACTGTTCTGTCTCCGCTTTCAATCGCAGAGTAGCCGATTTTCGACATGCCGCGGGCTAAGCCGCCTAGCAGAAGGAGACAGCAGCCGAATCGTTATTCCGATTTTGTTACTGCGGGTAAGGCAGGGAGAAGCAAGCCTTCGAGTCCGAGGGTCGATCAGCCCAGTGCCAGTGCCAGTGCTAGACCGGTCCCCGTTCCAGCAATCCATGCTCGACATGTTGCAGACGCGGATCCCAACACTGAGAACCCCAGGCGAGGCCAGGAGGCGAGTGTTTCGACGTTGACAACAGGTTGTATGAATAATGAGATTATTAGTAATAGTTTTCGGGAGGGAAATTTCATCTCAACAGGTTCTCAGCATGGTACCTTGAACTTCGACGCACCCCCCTTGAGTACCGCGAATTCTTTCACGCAATTTGAAAATAATGGGGAATTTATACGCGGCAGGAATGTTTCAGATTTCATATCTTATTCACGCTCTGGGCATGGTGGGGTAGAAAATCCCCGGGCTTTTGGCGCGAATTCCCACCCTGACCTGAATGTAATCACGGGTACGGGTCATGACGCCGGGCTCCTCCCTGTCCCAGTTCTCGTCCAATCAAATTGCTCCTTCGTGTCCGCCTCTCCCCTCGCTAGAGGTACTGAGTTCAACCCAGCCAGTTGTAAGTTCCATGCAAACAAATGTATTCCCAGCGCACATCAACAACATTGCACCCTTTCCCATGCCATCTCGCGCTTCCAATGTTGTTTCCGTTACCCCTGTGGAGATGGGGGCCTGGGGCTTAGCGCCTGCATTAGCAATGCAACCGAACCCCCTCATTCAGGTGAACAAGAAGGGGAATTTTCGTTCCTCCAGTAATCATACCCAAACCACTCAGTAATGATAGTACAGCAAAGTGTGACCCAAAAGGCCCACATATGGGTTCCGATTCTCAGGGGTTGTTTGGATTGGCCCCTACCCCCATCAATTTAGATCGTTTGTTGTTTTGGTTAATGAACTATGATAATAAGGAAGACAAGGCAATTCTGGAGTCTGGTTTTAGAAATGGTTTTCCTTTACATTATACTGGCCCTCGTATGCCCACAGATGCTCCTAATTTGCAATCTGTTAAGCTCGCGGAACACATAGTAGCTGAAAAAATAGAAACTGAAGTAAGCTTAGGCAGAGTAGCTGGGCCATTTCGACAACGCCCCATTCCCACATTGAGGGTATCCCCTCTTGGACTTGTACCAAAGAAAAAGCCAGGCGAGTACAGACTCATTCATCAGTAGTATACAGTACCCGAATTGACGGAATACCCCCCCACTGCGCATGCGCAGAACCTGGTGTGACGTCATAAGTGTATGGGCATTGGGGGGTTATTGGGGGTGTGCGCATGCGTGATGTGTGGGAGGTGGGTTGTACCCACCTCCCACATTTGTACCCACCTCCCACATTTGTACCCACCTCCCACATTTATCGCGAGTGTCAGTGAGTGCAAGATGTGGGAGGTGGGTACAAGATGGCCGCGATCAATGAGTGCATAGAAAAAAAAAAGTTCCGGCAAAAAAAAAAAAAAAAATGTATTCATCCGCGGTGATGCGGTTTGGCCGTGGTTTTGGCGGTAATTCGGTCTCGGGAAAAAGCTTCCGCGGAGAAAAAGTAGTCCCTAGATAAAATGGTCCGATTGGGTCGAGTGAGGTATCAAAGAAGCTTAGGTGAAGGGGCATCTAATGGGCTAGGTGTGGGGTTGAAAT
>JAVTVY010032817.1:0-14157 GCA_036873755.1 Hanleya hanleyi
CTTTGGCCCCCCCAATAATTTCGCTTAACCACTAGGTCTCCATAATAATTTCGCTCAGCACTAAAGCCTATGCAGGTGCACGGGTATTTGGAAACGGGTATTTGAATTTACAATACCATGGTATAGCGTTTCCTGTTCTCCTGTGTAGGCCTAATGGTCTCAAACTTGCGACCTATATCTACTCTACAGAATGCGTTATCGTCAAACTGAGAAGTCTGAGAATTATTCTCGAACTACTGTATAGTCTACCTTCTGGTGATCTCGTGCAAGCAGTATAAATATCCACGATATCTGTTGATGTGAAAGTTCACGAAGGAGTCCTGTGTGTGGATGTGGTTAAATTCTGTACGCTACTACTGTTCTGATACCTGCTCTTACTGACAAGCTCGCTTAATCAATTTGTCAAACATGTTGAATGAATTTAAATGACTTGTATCTTCCATTTGACATGATAAGGAGATACGATAAGGCGGCATTTTGGCCTGTGCGTGGTGCGGTTGAAACCGAAAAAATGTCCTAAAAATAAATGACTTTTGATGTAACGGCAAGAGAGCATGATATGTGAAAGTTCTAGCTCGATTGCATGATCATTATAGTATGAAATTGAAATCCGCAGCATGTGCTATTTCGCGAAAAACTTGTGTGTTGTAGCGACTGCCGCGATAATTTTAATCCCTGTTAGGTTAACTTTATTGAATGTATTGAACCTCGTGTTGAAACCCTCAGGATTCCTGCATCGCAAATACATTCAATTAAATGCAATGTCGAAAATATACCAACACCTGTCCAGTGTTTGTCCTATCTAGCTTCAGCGGGAATCCCCGGCAGTGTTCCTCAACTTGATATTCCGTAGTAGGATGGCCGCCTCTCCTGCTTGCCGATAAAGAATCATGGTGGCGGGCATTGTAGTTGATGGCACCCACAATTTTTCATCCGATTCGAATTTAAATAACGAAAAGTTCTTCTCTTGCTGGGGTCCCGGTGTAAAAAATAGCACAGGGTTCGTACAGCCAGAGCATGCCAAAATTCCAGGACTTTTCCAGGACATTTCCAGGACAAATATACAATTTTCCAGAACAAATTTCAACTAATTTTCACAAACAAAATATGCGTTTTCTCACAGAATAATAAACTTTATTATGAAATTCATTTTTCGGAAAAGGTCTCCAATACCCTCACACAATTTGTATGAATGATGGGACTCTATTATATTCAATGCCCACAAAATCTCCGCTTTCAAAACTTCTTCTCTTGTGGCAAACTCAGTGATGGTAGATGGTCTGGGGGCAGCTGTTGCTGGAACAGTAGTTCCTTGGATACCAGGTACTTCTGCAACAGAACAAATTAAACTGTGATATAGCAAACCAGAAACTGGGAAAAAATGAAAATAAACTTTGGTAAAAAAAAAAGTTATGAAGCACACAGGGCTAGTTCTTAGTATAGTGTGAACATTAGCTAACAGGGCACTAGCTGTTAAATGGAAACAACCAAAAAAAAATTTTTTTTAAAGAAAATTTTAATTTTTTTTCTGAAATATGTCGTAAAATTGCTATAATACTGTCCTGTTAATGTATTGGTCTTAAATGTTGATAATAATGTAGCCTAATGTAACAAGTAATAATTCTTTTGGCAACGATATATGATAATCATATACATGTGGTGTACATGTATGTTTGTAGGTCGATTATCTCCCTTGGACTGCTCGATGTGAAGAAGCACATGGCTTTATAATGGGCATCTTGAAATCGTCAATACCAGTAAACAGTTTTTAAACACCAGTTCCCAAAGACACTCTAATCAGGTGTCATGTTATGAATATATTAAACTGACCTCACGGTCTTGTAGCAGAAATTGGAATTTAATAAAAGGTTTTATTATATGACTGTGTGTGTTACTCTTTCTCCATTGGACCATTCGCCGTCACGTGGCTGTCTCTAATTTTCCATATTGACTCCGAAGCGGGTCCATAAATGTGATATTGACTCGGCGTGACGTATGCGTCTTCCCAGCCAATGAAAATAGTCGTTGGATTGGCTGACGGTTTACACTTTAGCTGACAGCAGGTACGAGATCGTCGGGAGTAAAGCAAGTGCCTACCATATGCTATATTGTAACTGCTTTCACCAATTTAACGAGATGGAGACGTCAGTGTCATATAATAAAACATTTATAGTCTTTTGATATCGGTCAATATGTGGTTTTGTGGACCTGAGAAAACAATATCCACCTCGGCCTTCGGCCTCGGTGAATATTGTTTTCTCAGGTCCACAAAACCACATATTGACCTCATCAAAAGACTGTAATTGTATAATATATACCTGTCGTTGGAGCGGCAGCCGGTCTACGAAAATACTCCCTAATGCGGGAATTTGACCGCTGGTGAGTTTCTCTTTCTTGCAGCAAGTGCATGTGCTTAGCGCCTTTGGAGTGGCTCTTTACGGCACTTTCACCCATGTTACCGACGTTGAAACTTTTGTCACAAAGACTGCATCGAGCTCTATGAATAGATTCTTTCTCCAGCCAGGCCCGGTAATCTGGTTGGTTGAGCCACATTACAAAGCCTTGACATATTTACTCGACAAACACATGCAGAAAATTAACTCCCGCATAATAGATCGGGCATTTCCGTGAATATGTAGAATTGATTTCCGACAAACGACGTCACGGAGAAGCGACCACTCACAAACGATACTGAAATTACCTCGAGTTTTCATTGGTCCCTTTTACTACGTTATTCTACAACTGATTTTTGCGAATGAACTAACCTAGTTTTACTCGAGATATCGTTCACAACCTGAGAGAGACACGTCGAAGCGACCGACAACCAGCATATTTTGTTTGCGAGTGGACTTATAAATTTTCCAGGACTTTCAAGGACATTTTAAGATTTTCCAGGACTTTCCAGTACTGGAAAAGACAATTATATTTTTCCAGGACATTTAAGGACATTCAAGGACTGTGCGAACCTTGTAGCAACGGGACACATTTGATGCAGAAAAGACGAAATATTTATCTACTGTCACTGAAATAGGAAACGCACAAGACGATGTTGAATCAGTTGGACTCTGCATCGATGTTCAGCCTTGTTGATTATAGCGTTTCGGAAGCGGTAAAAATAGGCAAACTCGCTGTGAATTATCACCCCTAATAGGCCTCGGAAATGCTCTAAAATGCGTTAAATGGACGCTAAAATTTCAAAAAAAATTCGGGGGAGGACCCCCGGACACCCCCTCCCGGTCCCACCCCCGGTTTGGCTCCCCCCCCCCAATATTTAACTCCTTCCGCCGCCCCTGTTCACCTTACTGTATCAATGACCATGGACTTGTACATGTATCACATTCACATTGAATGGTGATGGCTGATGAGAATATTGCCTCTATGGAACAAATGACTGGATTCCACGCAGCAAATATTTATTGTGTAACAGTGAGAAGAAAATTAATTGTATAAACATTCCAAGCCTCATTGAACACAAGCCGCACCATACTTGATATGAATATAACGCGCGTATATTAGCTCACTTGGACGTCGCTTAGTTAAATATGGACAGACTCGCAAAAATCTAAAAAATTTCAAAAGCCACAAAAATGCCCTCAGCTTGTACAGAATAAGTAAAAAAAATACCTATGTACAAAATGACTGTGTTGAGCGGTTCTATTCCCAACTTCTCTTTTATTCTATGTCATAGAAGACAGGGTTTGGTAGATAATTAAAAACTGTATTAACTCGGCTTCACATTATAGAGAATGACTTTAATTGAGCCAAAGATGAAAGAGAAATACACTTATAAAAAAAAATCTATTTAAAAAAATATCTGTATATATGTTTATATTAATTTCCATAATTTATTGAAAAAAAAACTATACGTAGACTTCGACCACCCAATATCACACAGGCCAGGCAACTGTGAGAACAAGTGAAAGATACCCATCGAGTTGAGCGGATTTGCAGATGAACAACAACAAAAAATTGCACTTTGTGCCTCACGAGGCCCTTCTCCATAGAGTGCATGCCAGTTATTTTTCTAGACTACAACAACAACAGTTTTTGCCTGTATCACAGTCAGAGCTTCCGATTACCCTTCAACCTTACCCAGACGACGGATAATTTCTGACAGATTATCCAGCTAGGTTGTTGATCGGATTCACAGATCATGAATTCCACCGTGACGGAATCACCGTTGGGAAGACTTTTTCTTTATTCAAAGTCATGTACTCGGAAGTTCCGTGGTCATACCCATGTAGTTCAAGTTTAGTTTGCTATTCTATATGACATCTGTTTACGGATCCATGAAAAATCTACAGATGATCCAGCATTTTCAGTAAATCATGCTTCGAAATGTTTGTGACGGAATCACCTGAAACGGACATGACTCTTGACTAGTGTTGCTTGTCTATTTTTTTGCTGCTCTGTTTCAATCTGACTATTCTTATATGACATCTCTTACTAAGGATGATAAGATTTTTTTCATCGTGAGAAAAACGCGACTGGATCATCCCAGGGGTTAAATCTAGTCCGTGACAGAATCGACAAAAAATCGTGATGGAATCACGAGTGCGCTTTTTAAATCTTATCGGTAAAAGTGCTTTATTAATTACACATTTTCTTCAAAACAATATCCCTAGAGTGAATTTATCTCTTCTAGGCCTACTTAGAAAATTAAAACTCTGACCTCTTATTTTTAATAAGGTATACAGCTCCCGCCACATGCATATCTTTCTGCAGATGTTTCAAAATAGTATAGTTTTCAGTAAAGTGCAATTTTTCTTCTTTGACAATTTAGAATTTCCCGAGTTCTTCATGTTAAAAAATTGCGGGAAAAATATTTCGCTATTAAAACACATCTTCTCTATTATTGGCTTGTTCCCGGGGATCATAGGAAGCGAATAGAACAAACAGCATGCTAATATAGGGTCTACGACAGAATGTGGAGTGAATTTTATGCGAAAAAGGGCTGTTTAGCAATGTCCGCTTTTCCGTGGAATTCATGGGCGCACGATTGAAGTATCATGGGAAGATATATATTTCCAGTCGCTATCTCCCCCCCCCCCCCCATCTTCAAACAAAAGGAAAAGAAAAAGCCGAGAGAGCGCCTCGTGAGGCAGAGTTATTTTTCCAGACTACAACAACAGTTTTTGCCTGTATCACAGTTCGAGCTTCCGATGACCCTTCAACCTTACCCAGACGACGGATAATTTTTGACAGATTATCCGGCTAGGTTGTTGATCGGATTCACAGATAACGATTGAAGCATGGGAAGATATATTTTTTCAGTCGCTATCTCCCCAACCCTCACCCCAACTAAAAAAAGAAAAGAAAAAGCCGAGAGAGTTCTTCGGAGTTTTACGTTTTTGACCTCTGACTTTGAATTTGACTTCTCACTTCCGACTCGCATCCTGGTGAATGACACTCGTCCTTTATCTTTTTGCCGATTCAGAGATTCTCGAGGAGGTTTCCAATTATACTATCTGGAATGCGAGTTTTTCTTTCGTGAAAATTTACTTTTTATGAAAGCGCAGGTTTGTCTTCGTCGCATATCGGCCATCTGTACCAGCGCGAAGCTATAAGTACACGCGCGAATTTAGTACCCTCGAATAAAGAGACCCGGTGGAAGCGCTGCAAAGGATACACACCTTTTGTGACGTAAGCATTCATTTGTGTCCAGAAACTTTTCAAAATTTCGTCGGGAACCATGGCAATCCCTATTGGAAATCACACGAGTCGTGGGTTCCCCATATGACAATTATTTGGCGGGAGATTTCACGTTGCGCTTCTAGACCTCCGTCTGATCGACGGAGGTAAAAAAAGTTTATAGTGAAAAATGTCTTTAAAATTCTACTCAGCCAACGAGCTAATGTTTCTTCGTCCAAATAGGCAATATTTGATTGGATTGGAGCACATTATTCGTTTCTCGGAGACGGTCGAAAGAGGTGTGTGAGTCCGATATAGCCAATCTGTTGCTTTGTGAGCTGATCGATTGCAATCTTTTTCTAGCTAGCCCTGCTGTAGCATTGGAGGTAATAAATAATTTACTTCCCCTGGATTTATCAGAAGTGATTAGATAAGTGACAATACAAACTTTTCCTTCTCTGCTATGTTTGCTTTCAGTTTCTTTCTGGGCCCTATCTTTCATTTTTTTCTCATTTTTTTTGTTTTGTTTTTTTGTCGGCTGTCAAAATTTGGGCCCCACTTCGGACCAAGGGCCTCCCTTTGTTCATGCCCTTGCATCAGGTTGAACATCGAAATACGCACAAAAGGGAGAAGCCATCTGAATGTCCCGCGTGCCAAAACGTACAGATCGAGCCCAATCAAGTTACTTAAAATGCTGAATATACGTGGATATGAGATAAACCACTCAAGTGGTCTGGCTGTGAGTACTGGTGTTCACGACTGGTTGTGTGAATGAACGTTGTCTGGCGGTATTTTTTCTCGGAATTAAGACACGAGTCCCGTGTGTAGAGGTGCTAGACCTGGATAAGTCAATAAGTTAGTCAATATGCGGTATATGCGTTTAGAATGTATAACCGGTATAAATTACGGGTCTATCATGAGCCCCGGAAGACGCGCATATAAAAGAAAAGTCATCCATTGAATATAAGTTGTGTTGCATTTGTGCAGCAAGCCGTGAAATCGCATATAAAAGTGAAACCATTTAAGTATTTGGAGTCTGCTTAATCGAGAGGACAGAGTTTGCCGAATGGGAACAACGGAACGTGGATATGAGAGAAACCATTCAAGAGTTATGGGTGTGATTAGTTCTTTGTTCCAGTAGGCCTACATGTTATTCTGTATTCCTCTTGTGGAAATGTAAATTAACGTAGAATATCTCGGAATAAGAGACAGGATCGATGTTACCTGGTGCTGTGTATATCACAGGAGGAGAAAGCTTTTGTATATCCAATGTGAGTATATGGTCTGTAAACCGGCGGTCTTAATACAATATACAATCTCACGTTTAAGAAACTTTGCTCGTCATCCCTGTGCTATTATGTTGAGAGGATCTCAACTCGAAGTGTAATGACCATAATACACTGCGAAAAAAGTGTTGTTTTTAACACAATTTGGTGCTAAAATGGCTTCAACACAAACATATTTCCAAAACGATTCTGGTGGTGCTATAAAAATAGCTTCAACACAATTCTTATCGCAGTGTAGCGTAAGACAGCTTTGAGTGAATATTAGTCTCGCCGTTCTCCAGTTTAAAGATTGTGGATACCATACTTTTTTTAAGGTTAAATAAATATATAAATCAGCTCAGTCGAATGAAACAGAAAGATAGATATGGTCAATTCTGTCAATTTTATGGGGTCGTCTGGTTCTGGCGATCATCAGTGGTTTTAACTTCTCGCCCATCACACTAGCACACAAAGCCACTGTGAGTTGGGCATTTGATCGTTTCCGCCGGCGAACTCGCCAAAACGTTAAGCACCCAACAGACTGAATACCCACTGTTGAACATTTATTGGCGTTAACTGAAATCACTCTTCCGTACACAGCAAAAAACTCGGGCCTTTTTTTGATGGAGGTGAGCAGAATGTGAAATCTCACGAGATTAGAATTCAATTCGTCATTATACTGCCACCATTTTAAAAAGTTATCATTTCACCTGGTCGTTTAATGAAGACAAACGCATATTTTTAAGTCAAATAAAGTGTGTGGGGGGGGGGGGGGGATTTGGTTTCATGTCACACTCAAGTTTATTTGACTCCAGACAAATAAAGCGTCTGACCTGTGGTCGTTTAATAAAGGTAATTTAATATGGAAAATCAGTCGGGGAAGTCACGTGGTCGCTAAAGGCAGTTGGTTGCTGTATATGGGTGGTCGTCTGAGCAGGTTTGACAACATGGTTACTACAAACCGTTTAGATAGCCATTGAACTTTTGCGCGCGAAACTGACTAGTGAATATGGCGACGTCCGATTGTATGATGTCAGAAATGGTGAATACAACGTCCGATTGTATGATGTCAGAAATGGTAAATACAACGTCCGATTGTATGGTGTCAGAAATGATGAATACAACGTCCGATTATATGGCGTCAGAAATGGTGAATATAACGTCCGATTGTATGGCGTCAGAAATGGTGAACCCAACGTCCGGTTGTACGGTGTCAGAAATGGTGAATACAACGTCCGATTGTATGGTGTTAGAAATGGTGAATACAACGTCCGGTTGTATAGTGCCATAAACGATGAATACAACGTCCGATTGTATGGTGTCAGAAATGGTGAATACAACGTCCGAGTGTATGGTGTCAGAAATGGTAAATGCAACGTCCGATAGTATGTCAGAAATGGTGAATACAACGTCCGATTGTTTGGTGTCAGAAATGGTGAATACAACGCCCGATTGTATGGTGTCAGAAATGGTGAATACAACATCCGATTGTATTGTGTCAGAAATGTTGAATGGAACGTCCGATTGTATGGTGTCATAAATGGTGAATACAACGTCCGATTGTATGGTGTCAGAAATGGTAAATACAACGTCCGATTGTATGGTGTTAGAAATGGTGAATACAACGTCCGATTGTTTGGTGTCAGAAATGGTGAATATAAGGTCCGATTGTATGGTGTCAGAAATGGTGAATACAACGTCCGATTGTATGGTGTCAGAAATGGTGAATACAACGTCCGATTGTATGATGTCAGAAATGGTGAGTAAAACATCCGATTGTATGGTGTCAGAAATGGTGAATCACGGACAGTTTAGGAGGTTACAAACTCTGATTATGGGAGAATGACGCTGTAAGCTGAAAACGTCCATCGTTATATAGGGGGAACTGGTTACACGGTGTCTTCTACATTACCAGTGACCATCGCACCAGGGGTGAGTGTACCAGGACCTCCATCCATCCATCATGTATAATCGAGCGATACACCAGTAAATATATTAAGTACCGTATTAATGTATTTTATTTTCAAATTAGATGTGGTAGGATTCATTGATAAAAATAATAATAGTTATTTTAGGAAGTATACGTCGCGGCACTTTCACTCTCCGGATGTCTGTATATATAAACAGTATAAATCGATAAACTGTTCACCTAATGTTCATCCTATACGATGACATCTTCAAATGATATACCCGCCATATTCACTGGTCTTCTGCTCGATTACATGTATATATGGATGTGTCCAGCTTGAGTAGAGTTGTTCAATGGCGGAGCTTCTCCCACTCGACGTCACTAGAGGCATTTTCGCGCGCAAAACAGCAAGGGTTATCAAAACGACGTTTAGGCGTCGAATCCGACGTTCATTATGTACCAGTCATCCATACAAAAAAAAAAACACACACACAAAAAAGAGCTGTTTCGAATCCAGATGTCGATATCGGAGAAGCCAGATTATAGGTTTTGACAGCGCTGAACAGGTATTTCTTCTCCAGCGCGCTGGATGTTTATTTCTCGCTGACCAATTTAAATAGTCACCTTAAGAAATTTGAATCGGCAGGGTTTCGACTCAGGTTGGCAAAAAAAATGTCAGGATGTCGAACAGGTAATCGATGGTCGGAATTGTGCGGATGTCCTGACTGATAAGTGGATCCGTTTAAGAGTCTTTTACAAACTCGTATGCCAGTCAACAATTCAGCCAATCAACCGTGCCAATCATTTATTCCTCGAGACCCTATCAATCGAAATTTCTTACCTCATCCCTCTATCGTTGCCATTCAAACAAGCGGGAGAAAAATGAACACCTAGCTCGCTGGACAGAGAATACCTTCGATATTAACGCTAACACAACATCGAGTTCAAACTCAGACCGAGATACTCGGATAAAGACATCTAGATTCAAAACGAGTCACCGGCGAATGCGGTTACTGCACGTAAAAGGCCCAAGTTACATATTGGGCGAAAAA
Organism: Hanleya hanleyi; assembly: GCA_036873755.1. NCBI lineage: Eukaryota > Metazoa > Mollusca > Polyplacophora > Lepidopleurida > Hanleyidae > Hanleya > Hanleya hanleyi. The sequence continues at coordinate 9,858 of JAVTVY010032817.1, forward strand.
CAGGCACTTGCACAGGCCTATCTCGGGCACAGGCGAATTTGACTGGGTTCGCTCAGATTCTTCCGGTGAATTATTTATTATGCATAGATCCGACATTCTGCAGCCAATCGTTTTCCCTCTCTTTCCGAGTCGATCTGTGATGTGAAAGCTCTATAAAATGATTAGATTGAAAACCCAATCTATCCGATTGGAATTAGTGGTCAATCTATTCGATTGAATATCCCATCTACAAGAGATTGAAAATTTCAATCTAGTAGATTGCATTTTCTGTCTACAACAGCTTCATTTTATCATTTTCAATTCTACTAGATTGAATATTTTCAATCCAATAGAAGATTGGTCACTATTTCACTCCGATAGACTGAATTTCAATCTAATTATTTTAGAGAGAGAGGCTCTTTCTGACCTACCAGCCGTGATTATGTTCATTATGGGCCTATTCTCTAAATTAATCAAATCGAAAGTCCGTTGGACTGGATCTATATCCCTAATTATAATAATGTCAATCTTTCTGTGCGATCGGAATTATTTTCAGTCTATTGGATTTAAAAAGCACATAATGAATCTATATTTGTAGACTGAAAAACCAATCAAATAGATTCTGAGGAACTGAAATAGATCGATGTTCAATCTAGAACGATTGGTCACTAATTTCAATCTATTATTTAAGATAGCCTGATTCAGGGCAGAATATTTCAGACTCAGCTGTCACTGTGAATATCCGTACAAGTATGAAACAGGAATCAATACACGGGCGGTGTATAAAGGAGTTTATTCAAAGCGAACACTTTAGAATGAAAACTATGTAAACTCGGTCCTTCTCGCTGACACAGATACAACAGTGCTGAAACACAAACTAATGAACAGTTACCGGTACACTATCGATATCTGTGCTAGAAAATGTCATTCTAAAATAACTGAATATAAATAGATACTGGTATTTATAGATTCTCGTCGACATATTTGAAACACTAATTTCTAGTTTCTGTGTCATATTGCTCGTCGTGACCTGCGAACATATCATGGCATAAGGGGGACAACCCTGGCCTTCTGGAAGACTGAGGCAAATCGTGTTACGGTTGTGTCCCTTCCATGGAACCGCGAATCTTGCCAAGGCCCCAAATAAATTGTCGTCTGCTTGGACTGGTTCCCGCTCTCAAACTATAGTCGGCTGCCGGTCTACCCTCAAACGTCGAGCAGACGGTTGGTGAAACAGAGAAGTATTTACATCGCTCAGTGGACAAGATTGAGCCTGTACCAAATCTGGGGTAGATATGCCATTAATATTTGTGTTTGACTTTATTCGTCTTAATGCACCGTAACATTCTCAAAGGGGAAAATTGAAAGGGGGAAGGGGCTCTTCGAACCCATGTGTCGGTAATAGACAGTACCACCGTCCGTATACATTCTGCAGTTCATCATTTGATGGATGCATGTTGCCGTAGCTCGAATGCATGATTCTGGTGGTGGATAACCATTTTTCTTTTTTGGGGGGAGGGGGGGGGGGAAGAGTATAGGCCCTATATCGACTACTTCAGGCTCCTCACAGAGTAAATTTGTCAAATTATAATATCATCATATAGTCAGGTGTACATGAGAAGCCGTTTTGGTATTTATACGTTTGATTTTTTTTATATCAAACAAGAAATGTACACCATTTTTGGTATTTATTAGTTTATTTTTTATATCAAAATTTACAGCGCACATTTATTTGATATCAAAATAAGAAATTTTAATAAAAAAAATAAACAAATAAATACCAAAACGGCTTGACATACATGTATGCGATTTTCCATTGATACGTTTCATCGCAATACACGCTTCGCCATATAGACAGGCCATCGAAATGAGACAAATTTCAAGGTCACCAAAATTATTTTGAATAACAAACGATATACGATAAGATAAGATAATTCTTTATTGTACACACTAACAAGCGTCAATGACTGACAGAATACAAAATTCACATAACTATTAACAACAGGTCAATTAATTCCAAATTTACAGGACATATCATCTCATATACTACAATGCAGTATAACACTCGGGCTAGGTCCAGTATTTAGTAGATCTTGTCGGAGATTATTACAGTCTGCAACATAGTCACAAACAATTTTGCAAATGAATGGATTATTATTATTATTCCCTGTGACACATATATACATTCATGAGAAAATAAGTTTTTGCAAAAATGTTAAATGAAAACAATATTTTGACAGCAATCACTGTTAACTAAAAATATTTATGAAGTTATGTCAGTCGTTCTTATATCTGTCACAAGAGGGTGACTTTTCTGTGTTAATATGTTTTCTTACTTAGTTGTGGCATGTAGCCTACATGTAACGTTATGATGCCCCAATGTGATTTGTTGTAAATCTAATTTCAAACTTTTTTCTTTCCACAGACGATAACTCTTATACAGAGATTCAGGATCGGCCTACAAAACATGGAAATAAAGACCTGAGCTGATGGTAAAACACCTTATCATTATGTCGTGAAAATGTCGTAAATTGCTGAATATTGCGAGGTGGTATATCCCACATAAAACATAGTGAAAACACATGTACTGAAACATAATTAAATGATTAAGAATATGGATGATCTGAAAAAAATCACCATATATGGGAATAAAAATGTCCAATATGACAATAATATATGATCTGTTGTTCAAACAGTATGCCCATCAAGAGGCGAGTTAAAAGAAATACAGTATACATCATGTAAATGAATTACACATTTACATGTGGCCTAGTTCTGATGTTCTAACTGCACATCTGACAGGTATTCAGATAAATATTTACATTATGCTAAATATTAATCTATTTCTATATTTCAGATTCCCTGGCCTCGGACACCTGATGCTGGGTGATGTCAAATTTGTTATCAGATCAACCGAGATAGAAGTTCCAGTCTGACAGCACATGAAGTCGGTACTGAGGTAAATAACGGTCTGTATTGTGAGCGAAAGAAGATATATAATCCAGCGAGATTCCGGTGTCATCATCTACCGTTACACAAATTTGTGTTATAATCCTGATAATTTACCCTGGAATTGGTGTCAATATTTCTGTGCTCAGTGAAAACTTCATGAAATCATCGTTTGTGTGTCCAAGTTTGATAAATCACAGCTCAGTCTTCACCTCTAGGATACCCACGGAAAAACATGGATTATGGATGAGGATAAACTTTAACCATCAGGTAAGACAATTATTTTATGTTCAAATCTTGTCCCAGAATCACCATAATCACATTGGATAACATCAAACAAAATCTTCTGGGCCGAATATACAACAGCAAAACCACATCTGTTAGGAGGTCTGATCTATAGATACACACAACAAAACTACATCTGTTAGGAGGTCTGATCTATAGATACACACAACAAAACATCTCCAACAACAGATCAAAACGTTAAGTGACATCTTTGTAACCTAGAAGAAAATAAACATCCAAAATCCATAGTCAAAGGTCAAAGTTCCAATCCACAGTTTTTCCCTGACGTTTATTGTTGTCCATGACGACCCCCGTTAGCCAGGAGTATATCTATAATCTCTGTGTGACCCTTACTAACAGCCTCGTCAAGACTTGTTCTCCCTTCATCATCCCTCAGATTAACGTTTGCTCCGATTGAGAGAAGGAATCTCACCACATCTGACCGTCCATACCCAGCAGCCACGTGAAGACTTGTACCCCCTCCATAAGGGAGTGTTGTATTCACATTCTGACCATGAGATGATATAAACAGTCTAACCAAGTCAGTATGACCGTACACTGAGGCCCACCACAGTCCAGGTACACAGAGACATTTCTCTCCTATACAAGGTGTAGTACAATAGTCCGACTGTAGTAACCATTCCGCTGTTCTGACACTGCCATAGATACCTGCTGTCACCAGTCCTCTCCTCGTCATCTTCTTACGATCCCGGGTCGATGTGAGTGAGGCCCAATATGATCTCACAATGTGTACATGATCACCGGTAACTGCTCCCTCCAACACACAGGGCAGATACTCGCTCCTACACTTACAGACAAGATGGCAGTTATCGTCGATTAATTCTAGGAGTTTGTGGATACCGGACTTAGCTATATAATACAATACACACTCACCATACCGGCCACGGTGTTTACTCTGACTGAAAGCTGTTAGTTTATCCGGCGAGGTTTTTCTCAGGTAATCAATCCACACAATTTGAAATGGTTCGTCTTTCACACACGGGTGGTTGAATACTTCATCCAGACCGAACCTCTTTCCGTTTGTGTCGATGACTTTCGTTGTGAAGATTCTCGCTAGTTTCTCGTA